>JAVXUO010000097.1:0-81683 GCA_033065855.1 Escallonia rubra
AACTAACATGTCCTAGTGTAGAATGTCGTATATCGAAGAAACAACAATGCAAGTAAATACTGTAGTGTTATTCGTAATCATAGAAGCTTGTATATCCATAGACTTCCCTAACTTAGTACCCACCCTTAGAATGAATAAGCCTTAAATAAAATATGAAAGCCAATCTTATTAAGAAGACTAATTATAAACACAAAATCTTCCTAATGCCAGAAACAAATAACACATCCTTTAAAGTCAACTTCTTGCCAGGATGGATTGCAGAACTCTTGTTCTACCTTGGCTCTGATTGGATTGCAGACTCATAGTGAGAAACAAAATTGTATTTCAGTTCTCAAAAAATTGGAACTGGAAAAAGAATTTGAGTTTCTTGGTTTGAATATGCCATCGAATTTGAAATGAGATAATATTTGGTTACAATTCTTTTTGCAACTCCAATGTTAACGGCGGCCTCCACAGAGAGGTAGTTCAACAAAGGACAACGGTGAGGTGGCTAGGATTAAGAGTTGGGTTGGGCTTTCATGGGTCGTTTAACGAACTCAACTCAGGAAATGCGGGCTTTTACGTAACCCAATCCACTTAGTTACAAAATGGGTTGGGATGAGTTGGTTAAATATTATAGTGGGCCATCTTTTTTTTTCTTTCAAAAGTCAGTTATGCAAAAAACTAATATTTTGTTGGTAACTTCAATAAAAAAGAATCACCATCAGCTGCCACCACCTGCTGTCGCACCTCTGTCCATTGCCGCTTGTCGCTGGCGACAAACACCGACCTCCCCACCGTCACCTCCACCGGCAGCGCCTCCTGGCCAACACTGCCTGCCACCACCGCCACTGCCGAGAGTTGCCCTCAACGCCGCCACTGGCGACAAACACCGACCTCCCCACCGTCACCTCCACCGGCAGCGCCTCCTGGCCAACACTGCCTGCCACCACCGCCACTGCCGAGAGTTGCCCTCAACGCTGGTTGCCAATATTACTGTCAGATATTGCCACCACCGCCGGCCGCCAGCCACTGCCACCACCACATGCGGTCGTTGGCCATCGATAGTCGCCACCTCCTGTAGTCAATGCCGCGGGCTGCCGCCACCTATCGCCACCGGTCAGCACCACCAGCAACCACCACGACTTTTATTTTTTGTTTTCGAATAAAAAAGTATCACTCTGTTTTGATCAATTTAGTCAAACCTAAATATACCCAACCATCCCAACAAACCCAACCCAATTATTCAATACTTTTTGGATTAAACTTCGTTAGGTTTTGTTGTGTTAGGTATAAAGCCAACCTTGCTCGCCTAGGTTGCCCCCCTATTAATGACTGACAATAGCAAGAGGCAGCGATGTTTGGGAGGGGGTGGGCGGGCGGGCAGGCGAAATAGGTGGATCATGGTGAGGCCCAATGTTGGTCCTTCTGAAAATTATATTTATAGCTAAACACGTAAGGATTGGGAATGAGGCAACAATATAGAACCATTCCATAAAATCGGTTAGAACATAAAATTTAAATATAAACAAATGATCTGAATAGCAAAATTACATTTCTTAGGGCACAATTCAAAATTTAACTCCAACTGACGTGGTACAACCAGTACCCATGAATCACTTGACTTGCTTTGTCTTGATAAATGGCCAGGCAAAGCATAGGAAACAAGGTTGGTTCCAGGAATTCTCTGCGGGATTCAGAAGCCCGCCGATCATCGATTTGTTCTTTTTTGCAGATGACTCAATAATCTTTACTATGATTGACACAGAATCATGCCTGGCCCTGAAAACAATCATGGTTACTTATTGCCACGAGTCTGGGTAAAGAGTAAACCTGAACAAATCTTCGATCACTCTCAGCCCAAATGCAGGACATGAAATTGCAGAGTCTATGTCTATGCACTTAGGCATTGCTACCTCAGATTACTTTCGGGCCTTACTTAAGAGGCACTTTGTGTTCTCTTACCTAGAAAAAACAATTTTATCACAAGCTTGTGGAAAAAAATTTAAAAACATGTGTGCTTCATGGGAAAACATCCTCCTAAATAAGTCTGGTTGGGCTACGCTACTCATATACCACGTGCAAGTATGTTTTTTTCTTAGATGTATGTGCCAAAGAATAGACTCAATCCTGAACAACTTTTGGTGGACGGGTGATAGTAATTGGAAAGGTATTCACTGGATCAACTTTTGATGTATATCGCTATGTGCTCCACTTGAGGAGGAGACTAGGGTTAAGGACACATGGCTGTTCAACCAGTCTCTTCTAGCTAAAATGAGCTGGAAAATATCTACGGACCCGACCTCACAAGTAACCAGATAATATCTACTATCCGACCTCACAAGTAATCAGATAATATCCGCTGAACTGACCTCTCTAGTAGCCAGATATTGAAAGATAGATATTATGCCCGACACGACTTTCTCTTATCACCACAACGAGGCCCCTTCTCACAGGGACGAAGGTGTATCCTAGCTGGTCAATAGGTTATGGTATGGGGCCTAAGATGGAAAGTACCTAATGATAAACTGAGACCAAAGGGAAATGGCTATCCTGAAGACATGGAATCTACATCACCCTGTAATGTCCAATGGGTTAGTGACTAAATCAATGACCAGGATTGGGATGAACATTTGGTCAGAGAATGTTTCTATTTGGGAACGCCCATTAAGATAATGTAAGTCCATATATCTACTCATGACTATGATGATCAGCTAGTTAGGGATGCCACGCCTGATGAGGTGTTCATAGTCAAGATAGCCTATGATCTAATATACCATAACTTACATCAAGAGCCAAACTAACAAATTGTTCCTTCTATGCACTGAGGGTGCATCAGCGAAACAAATATTGGGCTAAACTCTGGTCAGTGTCAATACCCCTAAAATAATTTTTCTTATATGACAAGCTTTCGGGGAAAGATTATCCCTCCAGTCAAAGCTCTACTTTACATGTAGAAGAACCACTAACCTATGCTCCTGCTATCACACGGTACCTGTAACAGTTGATCACCCTTTCTTCAAGTACCCCCGTGTCAGACCAATATTGTTTACCTTACCTAATGGTTTCAAGCGGACGAAAAACTTTTAACGCTTCCCAGCCCTTTTCTTAAAGTGAAAGGTAGCAAGTAGTTATATATTTTTTTCGTCAAATCTACTTTTGTTTATCTTTATAGTCATAAGATTGCAGTACCTTATATATATAACTATTTTGCATACTCGGACGTTGTGCAAATTAATTGCAACATCAAAGTTTACATGGCGGGCTGTGGAGGATATACCATGAAAATGATTGTATGATGATGGTAATCTCCTTTAATCATGTGCCGAGTTAATGTAGTGGAGATCAAGATTTACTCGTTAAAATTTGGTTGTAATTAATTCTTGGAAGATAATAAGATGGGACACGAATGGGAAGTGGATTGCTTGATATTGTCAGCATTTATTTTGGAGGTGTAAGATACATAAGAGAGATTGAATTTAGGTGTAATTCAAATTTACAATTGAATATCAGAATTAAATCAAGCTATAGAGAGTGTAGATGTGATACAGATATGGTGTTTAAAAAGTTGAATGATTGGCTAGAAGTTGAAGACTTTCAATGAATTCAAGAAGAAGACTTGTACATCTAGTATTTGACAATTAAATTTGAGAGAAGTCATACATCTAGCATGTAGAGATGAAGATATTTTCGCGAGAGATGACATTAGGACATGAATGGTTACAACCAATGTCAAGCATGGCGGGCACCAAAAAAAAAATTATAATGATAGTTTTTAAAAAAAAATAATTTACACATATTCACACTTTTATAAATAGTATAAATATAGATTTCAGTCATTAAAATGCCATGACCTCTAATTTGACGTGTAATTATATGAACTCAAAATGTCTAATAGTCTCCAAGCTCTTTTATGTAGATGTCATTTTTGTATATATATATATATATATAGGGGTTCGATACACACCCACCGGTGGGAATTTTTTTTTTTCCCACCGAATCGCTCGACTTTCTACCGATTGCATAAAAAAAAAAAAATTGGCTGGACTGGGCCATTTCTGGCCAAAAGGGGGCGCGATTGGCCTTGGGCCAATCGCATGAGAGTCTTGCGATTGGCCCAAAGCCAATCGCCCGAAAGTCAAGCGATTGGCCCAAGGCCAATCGCATGACTGTCATGCGATTGGCCCAAGGCCAATCGCCTAACTTTCGGGCGATTGGCTTTGGGCCAATCGCGCGACTCTCATGCGATTGGCCCAAGGCCAATCGCACAGTCCAAATTTATTTTTTTTCGGCCTTGCCTCCCCCAGTCCAGTTTCCCCATGGCCTTGGTCCATTTTTTTGGCCTTGGTCCATTTTTTTTTTTTTATCCACCGGCAGTAAACCCTCCCACCTCTCTTCTCCCCCCCCCCCCCACGTGTCCCCACCCCCTCCCTTGGCCCCCACCCCCCCTTCGGCAGATTCCCCCCCCCCCCCCCCCCCCCCCCCTCTCACCCGAATTTCGGCAGTAACCCCCTCCCTGGCCCCCACCCCTCTTCCCCCTCCCCACTTGTCCATTTTCCCCCCTAGCCCCCACCCCCCTCCCCACTTGTCATTTTTTTTTCCTAGACCCCCACCCCCCTTCGGCAGACCCCCTCTTTTCCTCCTCCCTCCAATTTCCTCCCATGTTTTGGCCCCCACCCCTCTTCGACACATGGCACAACATCAGTTGGCCCCCCCCTCCCACGGCTCACTTTTCTGTCTATAAAAACCCTCTTCCCCCGAATTATTTCTTACACTCTCATCATTCTCCCTATCTCACCTACATAATCTCCACAACAATACGAGCGAAAAAATTTTTACGCTAGAAGATCGGTGGATAACCGCTAGAAGAAGATCGGTGGATTTCTTCGTCATTTTTTTCAAGTCAAAACAAGTAAGTATTTTGAATTTTCTTATAATTCAATGTTAATTTAAATTGTTGTTACGCTTAAATTGTTCTTACCATAGTCTAAAATTCGTGTTTAGGGCGTCAAAATTACGTTTTTACAAATCGGGGTATTACATTCGAAAGATTCGAAAATAGCGATTTTTTAGGGCGTCAAAATTATGATTTTTCACGAATTTATAAAAAATAGCTAGAGCTAGATTTTGCCAAAGTGCAAAAAATAGACCCTAGTTATTTTTAAAATATCTGTATCAGGTAAAAATTTCAGATTTTTCCAAATACTGGAAAGGGGTTAACTGATACGCGCAACCTTGTAACTTCGCAGTGTAATTTAAAATATCAAGCTAGCGCGATTTCGCGCGAAACTTTTTTGAGAACCCTAGGATGTTGGAAAGTTCCATTCCCCATGAATTCGGGCCATTCCGAAGCCGGTAGCAATTTTTTGCCGAACGGGCTTTTAAGCGCTCGATCCGGACACCGGTTCGGGATTTTTTGACGAAAAATCCCTAAAATGCTTTTTAGATCAAGGATGGACTCAGCAACCTTAGAATAGCGTCTTAAAGCACTTTTGAGATTTTTCCCGATGCCAGGGGGCATTTTGGTAATTCGCCGCCCGAGAGGGGTATTTTCGTAATTTTACGTTGTCAACTTTTTCGAACGTCTTTTCAGTCCGTAAATGTAAGCAAACCCTAGCGAAGATGGGAAGTTCCATTCCCCACGAATTCGTGCCATTCCGAAGCCGGTAGCAATTTTTTGCCGAACGGGCTTTTAAGCGCTCGATCCGGACACCGGTTCGGGATTTTTTGACGAAAAATTCCTAAAATGCTTTCTAGATCAAGGATGAACTCAGCAACCTTAGAATATCATCTTAAAGCACTTTTGAGATTTTTCCCGATGCCAGGGGGCAATTTGGTAATTCCCCGCCCGAGAGGGCGATTTTCGTAATTTCACGCTGAGCAACGTTTTCGACCGTCTTTTCAGTCCGTAAATGTAAGCAAACCCTAGCGAAGATGGGAAGTTCCATTCCCCACGAATTCGTGCCATTCCGAAGCCGGTAGCAATTTTTTGCCGAACGGGCTTTTAAACGCTCGATCCGGACACCGGTTCGGGATTTTTTGACGAAAAATCCCTAAAATGCTTTTTAGATCAAGGATGAACTCAGCAACCTTAGAAAAGCGTCTTAAAGCACTTTTGAGATTTTTCCCGATGCCAGGGGCATTTTGGTAATTCGCCGCCCGATAGGGGTATTTTCGTAATTTTGCCCCTTTCAACTTTTTCGAGCGTCAATACTGTCCGTAAATCCAAGCAAACCCTAAGGATGTTGGAAAGTTCCATTCGCCACGAATTCGGGCCATTCCGACCGGTTGCAATTTTTTGCCTATGAAACTTTAAGCGCTCGATCCGGACACCGGTTCGGGATTTTTTTACTAATATTCCCTAAAATGCTTTCTAGATCAAGGATGAACTCAGCAACCTTACAATAGCATCTTAAAGCACTTTTGAGATTTTTCCCGATGCCAGGGGCATTTTGGTAATTCGCCGCCCGAGAGGGGTAATTTGGTAATTTCACGCTGTCAACATTTTCGAACGTCTTTCCAGTCCGTAAATGTAAGCAAACCCTAGCGACGGCTGATTTGAAGCCGATTCGCTGGGCGTTGGGGTCATAATGAACCCCGGGCCATTTCGGTAATTTGCCGCTCATCGGGGGCTATTTTCCTTATTTTACATTATACAAATTTTCCGAATGACTTTTAGTTCAGGAAAGGGTGTGAGACACCCGAAAAGTTATTTTAAAGTTGTGATGAGAGGTGTGTTTAAAAGTCGTTTGAAAAAACTATTCAGTTTTTCTGATGCCAGGGGGCATTTTGGTAATTCGCATTCCCGAGAGGGGTATTTTCGTTATTTTGCCCCTTTCAGTTTTTCAAATGACTGCTTAGTCCATAAATGTAAGCAAAGCACCTGAAAGGTTGTTTTGAAGCTGATTTGGGGCGTCAGGGTGATAACGAACCCCCGGGGGCAGCTCATCGGGGGCTATTTTGGTAATTTTACATTATACAAATCTGTAACTGAATTACGTTTAAATAATTTTTATTCTTCTTTTACTTAATTCTTTGACTTGTTGAGAATGATATAATTTTTATTTTATAGATTTCAGTATAAATATGGATGCAACTGGAGGAAGCAATTTTTGTGAAGGTTCTGATCCACCTTACTTGGGTCAAAATTTTCAAACACTGGACGAAATTGAAGCATACTACAGAGCATATTCGAAAACGATGGGTTTCGGTATTCGAACTAAGACGAGTCGAAAACGGGTGAGTACAGATCAAATCTGTGCAAGACTATTTGAGTGTCATAGAGGGGCACCGCATGTACCCCCGGTCGTTCCGATCAGTGACGAAGGGACAACAAGACAAAGAAAACGCGACACATTTCCGGGTACCGGCTGCAAGGCCCATGTGTATGCAGTACACCGGAAAAGAGAAAACCATTGGGTTGTGACGGGAGTAGAGTTGAGTCATAATCATCAGTTGATGACCCCCAGTAAGATTGGTCAAATTCATCAACACCGAGAAATTAGCGCGGCACACAGACAACTGATTTTTACAATGGCCGGGGCTAAAATTCCACCTTCTAAGATGATGGGGGTTTTCTCAAGCCAGGCTGGGGGGATTGACAGGTTGAGTTTCAACGAAGTAGACCTTCGAAATGAACTTCGTGCTCAGAAGAGAGAGTCTTTCGGTAGGAGTGATTCTCAAGCTACACTTGATCTCTTCAGGTGCCTTCAGAGTGAGAATTCTGGATTTTTCTACAGTCTCCAACTGGATGATGAGAACCGCATTAGTACTATATTTTGGGCGGACCCCCGTTCTAGAGCTGCTTACCAAAATTTTGGGGATGTTGTGACGTTTGACACCACATACCGCACCAATAAGTACTCTATGCCTTTTGCTCCGTTCACCGGGGTGAACCACCACTATCAGTCAATCTCGTTTGGCTTTGCCCTGCTTAGGGATGAGACGGAGGAGTCATTTACGTGGTTATTTGAAACGTGGCTTCAAGCAATGTATCATATTCCTCCAAAGACCATCATCACCGACCAAGATCTGGCAATGAGAAATGCAATCGCTAAGGTCCTTCCAGATACTCACCATGGACTGTGCACGTGGCACATAAGCAACAAATATCCCGAACGGCTTCACAATGTATATGCAAACCATCCGGAATTCAAGACTGACTTTAATACATGTGTGAAGAAATCGTTGACGGTAGACGTGTTCGAGGAGAGGTGGGCCACGTTAATGGATGACTACAATTTGCACAATCATGCCTGGTTACAATCGTTGTATGCGATCAAGACACAGTGGGTCGGTGCCTACACCAAGAAGTTTTTTGCAGCCGGAATGACTACGACCTCGAGAAGCGAAGCTATGAATTCATTCTTTGATGGGTACGTAAGCCAGTCTTCAAGTATAGTGGAGTTCGTACTAGAGATGCAGAAAGCCGTTGATAGGCAATTGTACCGTGAGAGAGAAGCCGACGCGGCTACAGTTTACAGGGAAAGAGCCATACTACTCTTTTCACCTTTGGAGGTTCATGCGGCTCAAGTCTATACCAAGGAAATGTTTAGACAGTTTCAGAATGAACTACTAAAGTCGAATCAATATGGCATGGCAAAGTTGCACGAGTATTCCACCAGGGAGGTCAAGGTTTATGCTTTGACAAATGTGACGAATTTCCCGAATCCGTGCTCTTCGTCGGCTCTGAGGAACAGAAGACATTTTACCGTGGCTAAATGTATGGACACCGGGTTGGTAAATTGCAACTGTCAATTGTTTGAGCATAAAGGTATACTTTGTCGACACGTGTTGAGGGTTTTGAGCTCCAAGAATGCTCGTGAAATCCCTCCACAGTATATCTTGGAACGGTGGACGAAGGAAGCCAATAGAGTCCACGGTCACATTCCTTACGTGCCCAATGTTTCAGTTGATTTCGAGCAATCTGAGCCGCTGCGATATAATCACCTTTGTAACATCATGCACGGTTTATCATTGGATGCAGCGTCAACATTTGATGGGTACAAGTATCAAGTTGAAGCAGCCGCAAGGGATAAGGCTAAGCATGTGGAGTTTAGGATGGCTGATCCAGAAAGACGGGACACTCCGACTACTCGGACGACTCCAGCCGGTAGATTCAATCGAGCCAAACAGCCAGTCATTGACGGCACTAGCATGCAAGGTGAGGAGGACGACATTTTTGATCCAATTATTGCACAAACAAAAGGGCGAAAACGAGAAATACGCATGAAGAATCCGATTGAAAAACCAACGGCTCAAAAAAAATTGCGAAAGTGTGCGTTGTGTAATAAGATGACTGATCATGACAAGAGAAACCATTATAAAGTGTTAGGTCTCGAACCTGGCAGTATGGTCGAGGAGGACGATGATGATGAAGAGTTTTGGGGTTAATGTTTCAGTTGTATAACGAATAACTTTTATAATGAGCATAAATTTGTGATTTGGTTTGTTGAATCTTTAATTTGTGATTTGGTTTGTGGATTATTGATATTTTTGGAAGGGACTATTCGCGCCGTCAATACTTCCGAACAATCTTGTAAATTTTTTTGTTCATTGCACCTCAGGCACGCTAGTTAGCCCATTCGTAAGAATTTCGGCAAGATACGAGACACGTTATTTTTTGGGTTTTCCTATGGAAGGCCTATTCGGGCACACTTTAGGGCCCAATTCATAGCTTCCGAAAAATCTCGTAATTTTTTTTGTCACTTTTTTTTTTGTTCATTGCACCTCAGGCACGCTAGTTAGCCCATTCGTAAGAATTTCGGCAAGATACGAGACACGTTATTTTTTGGGTTTTCCTATGGAAGGCCTATTCGGGCACACTTCAGGGCCCAATTCATAGCTTCCGAAAAATCTCGTAATTTTTTTTGTCACTTTTTTTTGTTCATTGCACCTCAGGCACGCTAGTTAGCCCATTCGTAAGAATTTCGGCAAGATACGAGACACGTTATTTTTTGGGTTTTCCTATGGAAGGCCTATTCGGGCACACTTTAGGGCCCAATTCATAGCTTCCGAAAAATCTCGTAATTTTTTTTGTCATTTCTTTTTTGCTCATTGCCCCTTAGGCACGCTAATAGGCCATATATATGAATTTCGGCGAAAATCGAGACAAATAATTTTTTTGAAAATCCTATAATGTATTAATATTCGTGCACACTGTATCGCCAAATTCATAGCAACAATAAAAAAATTATGTACATTTTTTTCAGGGGTTCTTTGCTCATTGCACCATAGTCACGCTAATTAGGATAATGGTAATGAAGCCATCTAGCTTCATTTTTTTCAGCTCCCAGGCTATCCTATACCTAAACGTCAAGGCAGCCTTCCTTGTCCACGACGTATATCTGAGCACCTCCGAGCGAGCAATGTAGTCCATGTACTTGAGGACGTAAATCCCGCAATCATGACTGTTATATTGCTTTGGTCGGTCCTGTATCATCTCGACCGTCCAAGGCTCTACCGTCGAATTCCTGGTGATGGATTCCCCCGAATAATCTCGGCACGCTAGCGAGAAGATAGTAGTCTGCATCCAACAATAAAAAAAGGTCATCAATATATGTTACAATAAGAATATACTATGAGCCAAGGTCAACCGATAAAAACTAACCACTGCAGTGATGTACTCGCTGTATATCTGTGCCAGCGACCGAAAGGGAGAGTCCTCCCGTAGGCTATCGTATATGTTGACCGCTCTGTTCGCTGGATAGAGAACTAATAGGAACCAGTGGTGTTCATGATGGCAAGGTATCATGACAAGGTTCGCATGAGCAGCGTGACATTGATTGTCTGCGGTCAACAGGGCTAACAAGTTTCCAGCTGGTTTCCACTTACCCATGCCTGCCCCTCGCCTCCTCGATTCTGTGAACTCCCTCATGCTGGTCACCATTAATGGGACAAGATAAGTGGGATACATGTTAAGCTTCAAATCTTCGCACTGGTTATAACGTAGCTCTCTAATCCGGAGCAGATCTATATAAGCGTTCATGACAAAATTTGAAATATCTGTCTCCGGTGCCAACATTCTCACATCCGTGTGACCTAGCAATGTTCCAAGAGGAAAGTCTGTTGAATCGACAGGCTCAGGCCCGAAGTAGTGCCGGTCGATCCAATCCCGCTTCCATCGCCTCAATGGCTTTGTCGCTTGTCCTTTATCCGACCGGTTGCTTGGGCGCGAGGCCTGGATTCCTACTTGGGTCACCTGACTCTGGCGCTGAGAGTCGTACGTGTCAGGAGGCAAGCGACTAGACGGCTCCCAGAATTCCCTCTGGGGCAAAGACGCGTCAGGAGGCAAGCGACTAGACAGCTCCCAGAATTCACTCTGGGGCACAAAGTCGTACGTGTCAGGAGGCAAGCGACTACACGGCTCCCACACCTGACTCTGGGGCTGAAACCCGTACGCGTCAGGAGGCAAGCCACTAGACGGCTCCCACACCTGACTCTCGGGCTGAGAGCCGTACGCGTCAGGAGGCAAGCCACTAGACGGCTCCCACACCTGACTCTGGGGCTGGGGCTGAGAGCCGTACGCGTCAGGAGGCAAGCCACTAGACGGCTCCCCTTGGTAACCCCGGTACGCAAGACTAAAGTTGTGAAGATCAGTCTTGTACCTCTCAATGTCGCTCTTGAGACTGTCAGGCGCATGCGCGACATACCAGTCAAACTGCTCAAGCTGCTTGAACACCTTAGTGCCCTGGTCAACCTAAAAAAAATGCATAAATAAATCACCGTCATCATTTCAGGCATGGTCGAGAAGGTGCAAAAATAAATATTGAAACAACACTAGAGTTGACTTACAATGCTCAATGCCCAGAACTGGTCATAGACCTCACGTGGCGCGTACGATGTCTTCCTCACTTGGGAAGGACGATTCACCCTCGTGCGCGTCACCTTGAGAAACCATTTCAGGTAATCCTCAGTACTGGTGCCGTCGTCCTTGAGCGATACAAGGCTACCATACGTTTCTTGCCAAGTATTCCACTGTTGCACCTCGTCGCTCAGCAAATTCAAGGCATCAGGCACCTCAAAATTCGGACCTCGACCGCTCCTGTACGGCCTCATGTCTACAGCGGGTTTTGGTATCCCTTGTAGACAGCCAGCTTGTCTCATAGCTCGATCGGGCATCTGAAACTCACATACTTCAAAATGAATAAGTGGCACCCGAACCAAACCAGCCAGCACGTACGACACCGGCAGTTGCCAACACGTCTCATCCAACAGATGCATCACATTCCCATATGGCTGCCACGTCACCTGGTATGCATCCATCATATCTAGTTCCCCCCGATAGAACGTTAGATTGTGGTGAGGGTCTACCCGTTTAGTCCGTTTGGGCCTAGGCCCCCAGGCCCACACCCTAGGCCACGTCTCGTCTGAATCAGCTACGGGGTGTGGACGACCCGTGGGTAGCCTCTCGTAAGACCAAACCTGTGAATGCAAACATAATATGGAATTAGTTATTAATCACGAATATATTGACACGTCAACGAAGAATATAAATGCTCAAACCTGTAACAGAGTGATGCAGGCGGAAATAGACTTGGCACCCTTTCTCGTAGCTTTGTGCAATGCTCGATATAGGTGCGCAAGGACAGCTGAACCCCACGAATAGGAGTATACCTCCTCAAGATCCTCCAAGAACACCATATACTTCGGATGCACCGTGTTTTTCTTTTGCGTCGGAAGTAATATAGATCCAATAATATACAAAAGGAATGCCTTCGTATACACCGAAAAATCATGAGGAGTGTATTCATCCGGTAGCTCGCCGTACTGCTCTCTCAGCCATTTAAGTTTTATGCCGTTGGTTGAAAGAGCTTCCCTCGGAATTCCCGGAAAATACTGCCTAGCCATCTTTGCGATGGAAGCAGACGTTTTATTCGAAGTAATCGGTCTACCGTGACATGGGATTCCAAGTATAAATCCGACGTCCTCTAACGTAATAGTCATTTCACCAAACCGGAAGTGAAATGAGTTCGTCTCGCCCCTCCATCGTTCAACTAGAGCGGATATAAGGCAATCGTCGTGCCGAGACCAAATCCCGCAATCGGTGAAAACCGTCAAATTTTGATTGTGTAGTAGTTCTATTTGTTCATCGTTCAGTACCCACTCGGAATGGCCACTTGTGCTTTGACATGTTTCCAAAACACCCCTATCGACACCGTTAAATACGTGCCTCGCGACGTGGTCATCGTCATCGTATAGGATTGATGTATCATGAGGTCCAGGGTTGAAATCCATATCTGTAAGAACAAAATATAATCGTACATTAACTTAGCGTCCATAATATTTACATTTCAAAACTGTAACTGAATCGTTAACCTAGCTTACCAACGCAATAACAATAGTCATTAAATCATTACTTTAATGTATGAAAACCATTCCTCACTTCCCACGACTCCGAACGCTTAATAACCCTAGCCGCGGTCGCTAGGGTTTGCTTACATTTACGGACTGAAAAGACGCTCGAAAAAGTAATGAGCGTGAAATTACGAAAATATCCCTCTCGGGCGGCGAATTACCGAAATGCCCCTGGCATCGGGAAAAATCTCAAAAGTGCTTTAAGACGCTATTCTAAGGTTGCTGAGTTCATCCTTGATCTAGAAAGCATTTTAGGGATTTTTCTTTAAAAATTCCCGAACCGGAGTCCGGATCGAGCGCTTAAAAGTTTCATAGGCAAAAAATTGCTACCGGCTTCGGAATGGCACGAATTCGTGGGGAATGGAACTTCCCATCTTCGCTAGGGTTTGCTTACATTTACGGACTGAAAAGACGTTCGAAAAAGTTGCTCAGGGTGAAATTACGAAAATACCCCTCTCGGGCGGCGAATTACCAAAATGCCCCCTGGCATCGGGAAAAATCTCAAAAGTGCTTTAAGACGCTATTCTAAGGTTGCTGAGTTCATCCTTGATCTAGAAAGCATTTTAGGGATTTATCGTCAAAAAATCCCGAACCGGAGTCCGGATCGAGCGCTTAAAAGTTTCATAGGCAAAAAATTGCTACCGGCTTCGGAATGGCACGAATTCGTGGGGAATGGAACTTCCCATCTTCGCTAGGGTTTGCTTACATTTACGGACTGAAAAGACGTTCGAAAACGTTGCTCAGCGTGAAATTACGAAAATACCCCTCTCGGGCGGCGAATTACCAAATTGCCCCCTGGCATCGGGAAAAATCTCAAAAGTGCTTTAAGACGCTATTCTAAGGTTGCTGAGTTCATCCTTGATCTAGAAAGCATTTTAGGGATTTTTCGTCAAAAAATCCCGAACCGGTGTCCGGATCGAGCGCTTAAAAGCCCGTTCGGCAAAAAATTGCTACCGGCTTCGGAATGGCCCGAATTCGTGGGGAATGGAACTTTCCAACATCCTTAGGGTTTGCTTACATTTATGGACTAAGCAGTCATTCAAAAAAGTTGAAAGGGGCAAAATTACGAAAATACCCCTATCGGGCGGCGAATTACCAAAATGCCCCCTGGCATCGGGAAAAATCTCAAAAGTGCTTTAAGACGCTTTTCTAAGGTTGCTGAGTTCATCCTTGATCTAAAAAGCATTTTAGGGATTTTTCGTCAAAAAATCCCGAACCGGTGTCCGGATCGAGCGCTTAAAAGCCCGTTCGGCAAAAAATTGCTACCGGCTTCGGAATGGCACGAATTCGTGGGGAATGGAACTTCCCATCTTCGCTAGGGTTTGCTTACATTTACGGACTGAAAAGACGTTCGAAAAAGTTGACAACGTAAAATTACGAAAATACCCCTCTCGGGCGGCGAATTACCAAAATGCCCCCTGGCATCGGGAAAAATCTCAAAAGTGCTTTAAGACGCTATTCTAAGGTTGCTGAGTCCATCCTTGATCTAAAAAGCATTTTAGGGATTTTTCGTCAAAAAATCCCGAACCGGTGTCCGGATCGAGCGCTTAAAAGCCCGTTCGGCAAAAAATTGCTACCGGCTTCGGAATGGCCCGAATTCATGGGGAATGGAACTTTCCAACATCCTAGGGTTCTCAAAAAAGTTTCGCGCGAAATCGCGCTAGCTTGATATTTTAAATTACACTGCGAAGTTACAAGGTTGCGCGTATCAGTTAACCCCTTTCCAGTATTTGGAAAAATCTGAAATTTTTACCTGATACAGATATTTTAAAAATAACTAGGGTCTCTTTTTTGAACTTTGGCAAAATCTAGCTCTAGCTATTTTTTATAAATTCGTGAAAAATCATAATTTTGACGCCCTAAAAAATCGCTATTTTCGAATCTTTCGAATGTAATACCCCGATTTGTAAAAACGTAATTTTGACGCCCTAAACACGAATTTTAGACTATGGTAAGAACAATTTAAGCGTAACAACAATTTAAATTAACATTGAATTATAAGAAAATTCAAAATACTTACTTGTTTTGACTTGAAAAAAATGACGAAGAAATCCACCGATCTTCTTCTAGCGGTTATCCACCGATCTTCTAGCGTAAAATTTTTTTCGCTCGTATTGTTGTGGAGATTATGTAGGTGAGATAGGGAGAATGATGAGAGTGTAAGAAATAATTCGGGGGAAGAGGGTTTTTATAGACAGAAAAGTGAGCCGTGGGACGGGGGGGGGGGGGGGCAACTGATGTTGTGCCATGTGTCGAAGAGGGGTGGGGGCCAAAACATGGGAGGAAATTGGAGGGAGGAGGAAAAGAGGGGGTCTGCGAAGGGGGGTGGGGGTCTAGGAAAAAAAAATGACAAGTGGGGAGGGGGGTGGGGGCTAGGGGGGGAAAATGGACAAGTGGGGAGGGGGAAGAGGGGTGGGGGCCAAGGGAGGGGGTTACTGCCGAAATTCGGGTGAGAGGGGGTGGGGGCCGGGGGGGGGGGAATCTGCCGAAGGGGGGGGGGGTGGGGGCCAAGGGAGGGGGTGGGGACACGTGGGGGGGGGAAGAGGGTGGGGAGGGTTTACTGCCGGTGGATAAAAAAAAAATGGACCAAGGCCATGGGGAAACTGGACTAGGGGAGGCAAGGCCGAAAAAAAAAAAATGGATTGTGCGATTAGCCTTGGGCCAATCGCATGAGAGTCACGCGATTGGCCCAAAGCCAATCGCCCGAAAGTCAGGCGATTGGCCTTGGCCCAATCGCATGACAGTCATGCGATTGGGCCAAGGCCAATCGCTTGACTCGGGCGATTGGCTTTGGGCCAATCGCACGACTCTCATGCGATTGGCCCAAGGCCAATCACTCCCCCTTTTGGCTAGAAATGGCCCAGTCCAGCCATTGTTTTTTTTTTATGCAATTGGTAGAAAGTCGAGCGATTGGGTGGGAAATTTTTTTTTTCCCACCAGTGGGTGTGTATCGAACCCCTATATATATATATATATATGCGCGAGATCTTCAGCTCACCTAAAATGATTTACACGTTGGGAAGACAAGTCAATTCCATGATCCAAGTGGCAAGGATAAAAGTATCAACTGATTTTTCCCACTCAACTGACGTGGTAGAACCAGTACCAGTGAATCACTTGTTGGTGAGCTCCCACCTAAAGATTACGTGATAAATGGCTTGGACCTAGTGAGCTCCTACCTAAAGATTACGTGTTGGTATTGGTAGCACTTACTGCAGACTCGGTTGTCGAGGAAGAACCATTCCCAAGGTTCTATAAAGGAGGAGAGATACTCGCCTGGTATTATTGTCAAAAGAAGCATGGCAACAGTGGGGAGGATGAAGCTGGGTTCACAAGGCCTAGAAGTTTCAGCTCAGGGACTTGGCTGCATGGGCATGTCCGCCTTCTACGGCACCCCGAAGCCCGAACCCGACATGATCGAGCTCATCCACCACGCCATCGAAGCCGGCGTCACCTTCCTGGACACCTCCGACGTCTACGGCCCCCACACCAACGAGATCCTGCTCGGCAAGGTACTCGTTATCGCGTTTTTCTGTGCGTTCTCTAGTGTGTGCATCATGCATGAACTCGATCGTGGTACGACGCGCAGGCACTCAAGGGAGGGACGAGGGAGAAAGCGGAATTGGCGACCAAGTTTGGGGTGAAATATGTGGGGGAAAAGATGGAGGTGCAAGGCGATCCGGGCTATGTGCGGGCGGCCTGCGAGGCCAGCTTGAAGCGGCTGCAAGTTAATTGCATTGATCTCTATTACGTTCACCGCATCGACAAGACCGTCCCTATCGAAGTCACGGTTTGTTGCTCCGTTTTACCTCTGTTAGTTTCCTCTTCCCTAATCTTATATTGCTTCTGCCCACAAGCGTATGTTGCAGATTCCTTCTATTAAACTTTCGTGCTACTATGAATTTGGTCTTATAACTTTTTGCATGTTAGTACGATGTGGTCGTCGGTGTTGGGTAAACATAAAATAAGGATAATTTCACTAAATTAAACTTCTAGGTTAAAAATTAGTCAAGGACCATGTTTTGACAAAATGGACATCTGCATCTAAAACGTGTCAAAGTTGTAATGGATATTCTCACGGTTAGCATTCCGTGACACTAGCTGACATGACCATTTCCATCTTTTGATAGTGTCAATATTACCCTTAAGTCTTTAGATACATATAACTTTAGGTATACCTAGAGGTGTCAACCGGGCCGGGCGGCCCGCGGCCAAGCCCGTCCCGGCCCGACCCGGCCCGAAAAAAGCCCGGCCCGGCCCGGCCCGCAGGTGAACAGTGCAGGCCCGCAGGCATAGGGCCTTGGGCCTGGGCTTGGACCAGGCCTGGATTTCCAAAAAAATGGCCCGGGCCAGGCCCGGCCCGGTTTTGGCCCGAAACAGGCCCGTTTTCGGCCCGGATCTGGCCCGATTTTGGCCCAAAATCAGCCCTATTTCGGCCCTATTTTGGCCTGCCCCACCTTTTTCAAAAAAAAAAACTTGCCCTCCCCTTTTCCCTCCCATTTCCACTCCCAATTGCCGTGACGCAATGATTTAAACCATGAACCAAGCATACCCGACATGACTTGACTTGATGGTCTAATTTGCCAATAAAAGCAGTTCAAAGATCCCAGTAAGTTTAGCCTTATATAGCATGTATTCTCTATCAAACTTGGTTTCAGTTGTTCCTATTTCCTGTTAACCCTGCCGACTGGAACAAATTTTCCCTTGGTTTAGGTACAAATTAGTACTGAAAAAAAAAAACTAATTAAAACTAGAAACCTGCCTTAGCCTCCGTTCACCATGCGCATCTTTATCCAGGTCTTCCAGTAAGCTGGTTGGAGGTTTGTCAAGCATCCAAAGTTCGACAAGAATCAAAACACAAGCCTTCGCTAATTTGTTTGCATATTGGTCTCTCGCAAATAGAAAATAAATTTCCTTTGTTGAATGCAATTTGTATCCAACAAGGAAAGATTGGCTTCAACTGTATGATTATTGTTATATCCGTCTACACTTATGTCAATTAAGTAACAACAAATTATTTATGGACCTACATGTCACTAACAATAAACAAAATTTTCTTCTACTGCCGTAATTGGAGCAAAATGTTTCTTCTAGGTGTAATTAACGAAATGGTTTAAATTAGAATATTTGTTGTTACTTTACTTGCTTATACACATTATTAAATTAGAATTTGTGTACATAATAACAAGAAAATATCGCAATTAAAGTTTTTATTTTGAATAACCGGAGAATTTAAAAAAAAAAAAAAATTTTGGGCCCGGGCCCGGCCCAAGCCCGGCCCTAGATATTGGGCCTAGGGCCAGGGCCTGGACTGGGCCTAGGTTTCCCTTCGGCAGGCCCGGCCCGGCCCGGCCCGGTTGGCAGCCCCACTGGCCCGGCCCCGGCCCGGCCCCACAACAGGCCCGATGGGCTTGGGCTGGGCCGGCCCAAGCCCGGCCCTTTGACATCTCTAGGTATACGTATTTCCAATCTTGATATATAATGACTTCTTCAAATCTTCCACACGCACACACACTAACACTCACACCCACAAACACACGCTGTGACTAAGCACACATTACTAACATGGTGAAAGGAATGAGTTTTCAATCAATTTGTTCAAAAAGAGTAAGTGCTGTTATAGTAAAACGCAGTACTTGACGGTATATTATCCTTAGTGATGTTATTTATAAAATAATCTCAAACGCTAATGTTTTACTAAAGAAGTATTTTTTGATAAATCTGTCATCTTGCATTTTATCTGGGGAATTACAATTGAAGTGGACCTCTACACAGCCAGATCAATGGGGAGCTAAACCAAGATTTGGTGCAGCCTATTTGTGAGTTTATAATCCTCATTTTTTGCTCTCAGAGCAACTTATTAATTATCTCTTGACTAACAAGTGAAGTCACAAACTTGCATAGTTACGCGATAATGCTGCCTCTCTTTGGTCTTTAACTTTTCCTACATTGTTACCTTATAATTTGCAGGTCTTTTCTTTTGCTTTTGTTTAACCTTACTGTTTGCTTATATTTCAACAAAAATTTATAAGAGCTTAACATGATCTCTCAAATGATTTCGTTTCGTCAGGTGGGCGAACTCAAGAAACTGTTTGAAGAGGGTAAAATCAAATACATAGGTCTGTCTGAGGCCTCCGCCTCAACAATCAGAAGGGCACATGCAGTTCATCCTATAACAGCTGTTCAAATGGAGTGGTCTTTGTGGTTTAGGGAGGTGGAGGAAGAGATAGTCCCCACATGCAGGTTTGTCATTTCTGTCTCACTTTAGTTGTTCATTCTCCTGCTTGAATTAAGTTTTGATCAATAAGCCCCCACCCCTCATCCCAGGAAAAAAAAACAAAAACCTCAATTGCTTGTTCATAATGCTCCAGGGAACTTGGCATTGGTATTGTTGCATACAGTCCTCTTGGAAAAGGGCTATCTTTAGGTTCCAAGATTGCTGAAAACTTGTCAAACGATGACTTCCGAAAGGTTTGTGCACTAAAGTATGAATTTTCCGTTAATAGTTAGGGAAATTAGACTATGGTGTTGTATATCATGTGGAGTTCTATATTCATGAGTTGGATAATGGAAATTTGACTTTATTCCTTCTTCCTTCATGATCTTTGCATTAATCTTACTGAATCTGCAGTCTAGTCAAATTGGGTCTTTCATCATCCTATTTCCGTCAATGCTTTTTTTTTTTTTGGTTTTTTTTGGGGAATTTTATGGACACTTCATGTTGGATCCCTCTAAATTGAAGTATTCATCCATGCTTCACTTTGTTGCTTGAAAAGCTTCCTGATGATTTCGTGCAAGAAGGCAGAAAAGAATAAGATCAATTCAGCTAAAAATCTTTCTTGTGACTAGTATCTTTTTTTTTGTATCGTAAGTATGTATTCACTCTATTGCAGAATTCGCCATGGTTCCAACCTGAAAATATCAAGCATAGTCAAAACATATACGAGCGGGTGAATGAAATGGCGTTAAGGAAGCAATGCACCACATCACAACTAGCATTGGCGTGGGTTCACCACCAAGGACAAGATGTTTGTCCCATACCCGGAACGACTAAAATTGAAAA
This sequence comes from Escallonia rubra, assembly GCA_033065855.1. Taxonomy (NCBI): domain Eukaryota; kingdom Viridiplantae; phylum Streptophyta; class Magnoliopsida; order Escalloniales; family Escalloniaceae; genus Escallonia; species Escallonia rubra. The sequence continues at coordinate 20,399 of JAVXUO010000097.1, forward strand.
TCTGAAGCAGAACATAGGAGCGCTATCCCTAAAGCTAACGCTGGAAGAAATGGCTGATCTTGAATCAATTGTATCAGCAGTAGCAGTCGAGGGAGATAACTACGGGGGCCTCCTAGTTACTTGGCGGGATTCAGATACTCCACCGTTATCCTCATGGAAAGCCTAAGTGAAGGTCATCCGTATCTATCAGCTCTACGACTTTCTACCAGGATGGCAGGTTTCAAAACCATGAAGCCTTTCGAAATCGTATAAATAATCAGGAATGTGTTCCAAGTAATATCAAATGCTGTATAAGTTATAACCAGATTGATATACAAATGAGAAAAATAATACAGTTCCATGGAGCAGATGAACTTTGAGAACAACATTAGTATATGATAGCATGAGAGTGCTTGTAACTTTATCTCATCTGTATGGCAAGATTAGAGGATGTATGAATCTTTCAGTTGCTGTTATAGGTAGCCTGGTTTCTTGAATATAGTGTATTTGTCATGGGTAAGAAGTGTATTTGATTTGAACCATTACGATATGGCAATTGAATTTAGTGAGAGCTCGAATTAGTCGTGGCCTTGAATTAAGAATTCATTTTTTTTATTTTGTGGAATAGCACATATAAAAAGCTCATGAGTGAGCGTACATGAAATGTTCAATCCTCATGACATGCCATGATTTTTACAGAAAGTTATATAGACTAAAAAGGAGATAAGTTTAATAACCATATTGACTTTAGAAGTCAAGTTGTATTATTTTGATGATTCCAAGATTATCGCCTCTAACATTAATCTGATACTGCTGTTAAGAATAATTTCAGGACTAATCATAATAAAACAAAAAGTGAAATATTCATTGGTCAAAGATTGGACTTGGACGTGGATTTGGACTTGAACTTTATTGTATTTCTTTTGTTGTAATTAATCTTTAAAACTAAGTCTTTCTTAAAGATCTTCTAGAAAATCAAGTAAAGAACAAAGCAAGAAGTATTCATCTTAAAAGAGTTTTCATTTGAAGGAAAAAAAAGTTCATTCGAATTGATCATTCAGTCTCTTCTAATCCAATTTTAAAATCGTTTTCATTCGAAGCAAAACTTTTCATCCGAAGCAAAAGTTTTCAGTCGAAGCAAAAGTTTTCTTTCGAAACAAAATTTTTTAGTCGAAGCAAAAGTTTTCAGTCGAAGCAAAAGTTTTCTTTCGAAACAAAATTTTTTAGTCGAAGCAAAAGTTTTCATACGAAACAAAACATTTCCAGTCGAAGCAAAACATTCATTCGAAGCAAACATTTTTAGTCGAATGAAAAGGAGTTTCCATTCGACTCAATCCATCAGTGACTCTAAACTATCTATGTCCTATCATTTGATTCAAATGAATTTAAGATTCATTCAACCGAATTATTCAGAGATGTTTTCATTCAAATGATTTTATTCTTTCATTCGAATAAATCTTTATGTCATCCATTTTCAATGGTCATATTTTCTTCTAGAATAAAAAGGGACTCCTAGAGCATTTATTGCTAACTTCTTCAATCTCTGAAAAATCTCTCACACTTTTAAAAAAAACTCTCTCATCTTATTCATACTTTCATATACTATTTCTTGAGTGAGTTCGCATTTGGGAAATTAAGTAGCAAGCTTCTTGGTTCAGTTCTTGAAAGGTTTCAGATCTTCCTAGCTAAGAAAACTTAGCTTTGTTGTAATCATTATATTATTCACTCATAAAGGAGTGTGTACTATATATTTTAATTGTAAATCTTCTTTTCACTTGTAATCGTTGGAAATCTTGAAGGGTTTCGGATCTGTACTGCGGTTTGAGCTAGCACTCAAAGCTAGTTATTTAGTGAAAGGTTCGAGTAGGTCTCCCTTGTGTGGAGTTCTCGGGAACTGGACGTAAGTTGGTGGGGCCGAACTAGTATAAATCCTTGGGTCAATTTGTATTTACTGTTTTTATTACTACATTGTAAGTTAAGTTTTAAATTTATGATCAACGCTGTAAACACTTATTCACCCCCTCTCTAGGTGTGTTTAGGGACCTACAAGTGGTATCAGAGCCGTGTGCTCTGTTATTTTTTTTAACCTAACAGTCAAGAGCTAAAGATCTTAATATGGAAGAAGGTTCAGTAACTACTCGACCACCCTTGTTGAAGAACAGTAATTACAGCTACTGGAAAAATTAGATGAGGAATTTTTTGAGGCATGATACTCATGTATGCTACGTTGTAGAAAATGGCCCGATTATTCCCAAGAAGGATGGCCCAGATGGAACAAAGGTTCCCAAGGGAGTTCTCAAAATGGATGCTCATGAGGCACACTTCTTCTCCATGGACAACAGAGCAAAGAATATTATAAGATGTGGCCTCGACATAAATGAGTATAATCGAGTCTCAGCATGTGAAACTACTAGAGAGATGTGGATACTACTGGAGGTTACTCATGAAGGTACCAATCAGATAAAATAGACTAAGATTAACATGCTAGTCCAGTAGTATGAGGCCTTCAAGATGAAGGAAAACGAGTCCATAAATGAGATGTATTCTAGGTTTACTCTCATTATAAATGGACTCATGCTCTTGGAAAAAAACATACATAGAAAAAGAGATTGTCAGAAAAGTCCTTAGATCTCTTCCCAAGAGATAGGAAACTAAAGTCACAACCATTCAAGAAGCTAAAGACTTGAATGTAATGAAGTTGAAAGAATTGGTGGGATCTCTAATGACTCATGAAATCACAATGAAGATTCATGATGAGGAAGAGACCACCTCGAAGAAGAAGAATCTAGCTCTCAAAGTTGAAGCCTCTCGCGAACCTGTAGAGGGCAGCTATGATTCTGATCCAGACATGGCATTGATCACTCGCAAGTTCAAAAATTTTGTAACAAACCGGCGAGATGGAAAGATCAGGAGGAGTCAGTCAACCCAATCACAACAACAAAGAAATAATGGTGATTGGAGTTCAAGAGAAAATCCCGACGCTTGCTATGAATGCGGCAGAACTGGACACATCAAGAAGTACTACCCGTAACTCAAGAATAAATCTGCAAGCAGTAGCAGCCGAGACACAAAAGAAAAGAGATTTAAACCAAGAAAAGCTCTGCTGACTTGGGATGATTCTGACGAGAGTGATAAAAAGATGAGCGAAGAGGATGATATAGCTCAGCTATGCTTTATGGCCTAGGGTGATCACTTAGATGAGGTAATCACTTCTGAAAATTTTGATTATGAGTTAGCTTTCCTTGAACTTAGTGAAAATCATGAGAACTTAAAACTTAAAAATGCTGCCCTGAAAAAGAAAGCCCTTTCTTTGATAAACACTGTTGAAGAGTCGGTTAGTGAAAATGAAGAGCTAGACAAAAAAATTGAGTTTTAAATATCACCGAAAATGCTTCTTTAAAAAATGATCCGATTGCTACAAAAAGGGAAAATTCTGATTTGTCTTCAGAAATCCAGTCTCTCAAGAGTGTAAAAACCCTTGTAGAAAACTAACTTTTGAAATCTCAATTGAAAAAAATTTGTACACAAAAAAAGAAATTAGAAAAAGAGATCGAAGATCTAAATTTCACGCTTTCAAAATTTACACAAGGAATAGAGAACCTGGATATACTTTTGGGAAAACAAAGATGTGATTTTGAAAAAAGTGGGATTGGTTATGATACCTCAAACAAGCAAAAGGATTATAAAAATTTCTTTAACAAAAATCTAGCCTCCTACTCACCATTCACCATTCACACTTTGTACAATGTGTAATAAGAAGGGGCACTTAGTAAAAAACTGTCCTCTTAAAGTAGCTAGAAATCAACAATCTTTTTCTGTCAATAAAAATGTAATGAAGTAAGTTTTGGGTGCCAAACTACTGTTTACCTTATCTTCTAGGACCCAAGAAAGTGTGGGTACCTAACGGAACGAAACCAGAATCTGTTGTAGGTATGCTTGAAATCAAAGGTGGATCCAAACAAGTGGATCCTCGATAGCGGATGCTCAAGGCACATGATAAGTGATCGTTCACTGTTTTCTCATATTATTCCAAAGGATGGTGGTCTTGTTACCTTTGGAGACAACTCAAATAGGAAGATCATCGGTAAAGGTAATATTGGTAACGGTTCGATCTCCATTGATAATGTATCTTTAGTTGACAGATTGAAGTTTAATTTAATTAGCATCAGTCAACTAACCGATAATGGACACAAAGTTTATTTTGAAGGTGACCATTGCCTGATCCGTCATGCCTCAGATGGATGTACTTTGGTTGGTAAGCGAGATGGTAACATTTACAATGTCTTTTAATGTGTTAGATTCTTCTCGAGAAGTGTGCCTTTCTGTTCAACAAAATGATATTTGGTTGTGGCATCATATATTAGGTCATGTGCATATGGATCTAATCAAGAAACTTTTCTCAAAAGAACTTGTCAGAGGCTTACCGAAGTTGAAATTTTTCAAGGATAAGGTTTGTGATGCCTGTCAATACGGCAAACAATCAAAAACTTCTTTTCATGCCAAAAATGTTGTTTCTACCTCTCGTCTTCTTCAACTTCTTCATTTAGATCTTTTGGGGCCCACAAGAAATGCTAGCCTTGGTGAAATTTTTTATGCTTTCGTCAGTTGATGATTTTTCTAGATACACCTGGGTTCTTTTTCTAACTCATATGGATGAAGCTTTTGAAAATTTCTTTAGCCTTGTAAAGCTTCAAGAAAATTAGAAGGAGTTGAAACTTGTGAAAATTCGAAGTGATCATGGCGACGAATTCGAAAAAGATTTTATTCCTTTCTGTGATCAAAATGGCATTGCTCGTGATTTTTTTGCTCCTCGAACTCCTAAACAAAATGGAGTTGTAAAGAGAAAGAACCGAACTCTTGAAGAGATGGCTAGAACAATGGTTCATGAAAACTCTTGACCAAAATATTTTTGGGCTGAAGCCGTCAGTACTTCCTGTTACGTATTGATTAGGGTTCTTATCAGACCGATTCTTGATAAAACTCCTTACCAACTTTTATCAAATCGAAAACCAAAAATTGATTATTTCAAGGTTTTCGGTTGTAAGTGTTTTATTTTGAACAATCGTGAGAACTTGGGTAAGTTTGATGCAAAATCTGACGAGGGTATATTTCTTGGTTATTCTTTGAAGAGTAGAGCAAATAGAGTTTATAATCGTAGGACCCTTGCGGTTGAAGAACGATGCATGTTGTATTTCAAGAATCTAATATTGAAAATCCAAGTAAGAATGCAGGTGATGATAATGAGGATCTTTCCTTCGACTTAAATAACAAGTTAGATATTTCTTTAAATGACGGAGAGAGCTCAACATCATTCCACAAAGAAAATACCGAAACTCAACCGCTTCCCAAGAGCTGGAGATATTCTTTTAGCCACCCGAAGGAGCAAGTAATTAGTAATGTTGAACGTGGGGTAACAACCCGATCTTCGATAAATCTCTTATGCGCTGATTTTGCTTTCCTTTCTCAAATTGAGCCTAAAAATATTTATGAGGCTCTCAAAGATGATGGGTGGATCCTTGCCATGCAAGAAGAATTGAATCAATTTGAAAGAAGCGATGTTTGGTCTCTAGTCCCGCCTCCTGTTCAACAAAAGGTCATTGGCACCAAGTGGGTTTATTGAAACAAACTTGATGAAGATGACCATATTGTTCGATACATGGCTAGACTAGTAGCCCAAGGATACAATCAAGTTGAAGGGGTTGATTTTGACAAAACTTTTGCCCATGTTGCTCGACTTGAAGCTATCCGAATGCTCTTGGCATTTACATGTCACATGAATTTCAAACTTTTTCAAATGGACGTGAAAAGTGCCTTCTTGAATGGGGTAATTCAGGAGGAAGTTTTTGTTAAACAACCTTCCGGTTTTGAAAATGAAAAATACCCCAATCATGTTTTTAAATTGAAAAAGGCTTTGTATGGTCTTAAACAAGCTCCTCGAGCTTGGTACGATCATCTTAGCAGCTTTCTATTGATCATGGATTCTCTCGTGGCAAATTCGATACTACTCTTTTTACCAAATCTCAAAATTTGCATATTTTTATTGTCCAAATCTACATTGATGATATCTTTTTTAGAGCAACTAACGATGATCTATGCCAGAGTTTGCTGAGAGTATGCACAGGGAATTCGAGATGAGTATGATGGGAGAACTTACCTTTTTCCTCGATCTCCAAATCAAGCAATCAAAAGAGGGAATTTTCATCAATCAGTCAAAGTACATGCAGGAGCTTTTGAAAGGGTTTGGTATGGATAATGCTAGACCTAGAGGTACTCCTATCTCTCCTAGTGTTAATCTTGTTAAAGATGAAAATGGTAAAGATGTTGATCACAAAATTTATCGTGATATGATTGATAGCTTTCTTTATCTTTCCGCCTCTAGACCTGACATAATGTTTAGTTTGCGCATCTTTGCCCATTTTCAAGCTTGTCCCAAAGAATCCCATCTTACCGTCGTTAAACGTATTTTTAAATACCTGTTTGGGATGATAAATTTAGGACTTTGGTATCCGTAAAATTTTTCTTTTGATATAGTTGGGTTTTCTGATTTCGATTATGCCAAATGTCTGGTTGATCGTAAAGGCACCAGTGGTACTTGCCAATTCCTCAGTGAGTCGTTTGTGTCTTGGCACAGTAAGAAACAGACATATGTAACGCTTTCCACAGCCGAGGTAGAATATGTTGCAGCTGGTAGTTGTTGTGCCCAAGTTTTTTGGATGCGTTAAACCTTACGGGATTTTGGTGTTTCCTTAGACAATATCCCCATCATGTGCGATAGTAGTACTGCTATTGATATTAGTAAAAATTCTGTTCAACACTCTCGCACAAAGCACATCGATATCCGTCACCACTTTCTTTGAGACAACGTTTAGAGATTATTAATAGAACTCAAGAAAGTAGGTTCGGGAGATCAGCTTGCAGACATTTTTACAAAACCTTTAGTTGAATCTAGTTTTTGTTCCCTTCGTCGTCACTTAGGAATGTGTGATCTCAGCTAATTGTTGTCTTAAAATGCCTTTCGTTTTCTTTTGTTTTTTTCAGTTGAATGAATCCATTCTTATTTCGCCTCTGGTCTTTGCTGTCGAAGAAAAAGACTTCCCTTCGAATGGAAACTTTTCCTTCAAAAGAAAAATTTTCCTTTGAATAAAAATTTCTCATTCGAATGAAAAGGCTTTCATTCGAATGAAACAATAATTTTTTTAGCCTTTTTGCTTCTGCTTTTTTCGGTTGAATGAAAACAGTTTTCATTCGGAAAACAATTTCATTCGAATGAAACTCGTCGTGTATTTAAACCTTCCTTTTTTACTGTTTTACTGGTTACGTCTAACTTCTTTCACCTCCCTCTTTCAAATTTTTTGGATATGGACGCATCATCCACGAGTTGCCCTCGTCGTTGCCTCTGTTTGTAAGAAAATTCTAACAGTTCGCCTGAGGTTCTTCCTGCTCCATCTCGTCGCGGCACACGTACTGTTACTACGGCTGCACCCATTCCCTCCATTGATCCTGCAAATCCACCACCCACCGCTACCTCAAATACTCTAGGTACTATTGCTCCCTCCTCATCCACTCACATGTCCAAACTTATCACCTACCGACATTCTTCATCTACCCCATTTTTTTTGAATTTACTGCCGACCAAGTAAACTTTTATACAAACTTTGCAAGTAGGGAGATTATTCCTGTTCGCCCTTGTGATCTCGAACTTATGGGACAACTTGGTGTCACGCTCTTTTTTGAGCGCATGTGGTGTACGTCCCTTTTATCTACTCCCTCCGTACACTATCCACATTTAATACGCATGTTTTATGCCGACATGTCGTTTAACTCCACTGCCTCCACCTTTCTCGTGACCTATGTAAATGGCGTCACCATTCGTCTCGATGCCACCACTTTAGCCCAAATTCTTGGTTTCACAAACCAATATTCTCTTGTCGTTTTCCCCGGAAATACTTGGTGCACTAATGGCATCTTCACACCTCTCCAACAAAGTCAAACCTTATTCAACAATCCGTCTCTTACACGAGCCCAAAAACCTAACCTTAGTGACCTATCACATCTTTCATCTCATTCTCTCTCATAACCTTTCAGGCCGCTTAGACTCTTATGCTACGTTTACTTACCTCGACATTGTACTTTTTACCCATTTTATTCGAGGCTCTCATTTAAATCATGCGGGAATAATTTTGCTTCTTATGGATGCCTGTAAAAATAAATCTCATGCTCATATTCCTTTTGGTTTCCTTTTCACTGAGGTGTTTGAACATTTCAAAGTTCCCCTCCCGACAGCTGTCTCGAAATACGTCTCTATTCCTAGCACGCACATCCTTCACCTTACTTCCCTTCATCGTGCTGGATTTACCATTAAAACTGACCCTGTTACCCATGCATGATCTCTTGAGTGGGCGGCACCATCTGAGTCAACTCACGCACTTGAGTCAACTCATGCTCCTGCCCCCTCTTTGAACCACCTCCACCGACTGACCCTTCTCCCTCTGTACCACCTTCACCCACTGACCCTTCCTCTTCTGCACCTCGTCAGCCCACACCACCTTACCCTCTGACCCTCTTTTTAGTCCCCTCACAGATTTTTCCAACCTCAATTTTGACAAATTTATATCTTCTAACACCTCCTCTCTCTTCGAGCAGCTCTCTCATCTCTCCAACACCGTTCAACTCATTCTTGAATCCTAAACCACCTTGGCTGCTTCTGTCACGCCAATCAAACCGCTATTCTTGACCATCTCTCTTCCCTTCGGCAGTCCTCAGCCCAGCTACTCTCAAATCAGATTGATTTCCACACACTTCTCAATGATCTTGTTTCTAACATCTCCTTTCTTCCTCTTAACCACACTCTTATCTTGGATTGGTTGAATCGCATGTAACAGGATCTACAATGATAGATTGATGCCGCGCTTCACGCTCATCGTCGCCAAGCTTATCTCACTACCATTATTTTGACTGAGCAGAATTGTTACTTGGCGCATCATATTTTTGATCAAGCGCATGGATTCTACATCACTTTTTCAGACATCTTTCCATCTCGTCACGAAGGAACCGAAGATGAATAATGGTTTTTCAATCCCAACCTTCCATACAATCCTCCCATGCCGCGATCGCCTCATGTGGTGGAAGTCGTCGAGATCCTTACTTCTGATCTTCCCCTGGCTCCAGATCCTTCTTCTTCTACTCAGGGTGGACGTCGTAGACGTTAGTCATTTTTTTTACTGTTGTGCATTCCCCTCTTTTTGATTTGACAAAGGGGGAGAACACCCTTATTGTAATTATTGAACTGTAAATTTTTGAAAATATTAAAGCAGTTCATAAATTGTTTGTTTTTTATGAATGATTATCTGATCCAGGGGGAGTATGTTATATCATGTTAGATTAATGTTATCATCATAAAAAAGGGGGAGATTGTTGACCTTAAAAGTCAAGTTGTATTATTTTGATGATTCCAAGATTATTGCCTCTAACATTAATCTAACACTGCTGTTAAGAATAATTTCAGGACCAATCATAATCAAACAAAACTTGGAATATTCCTTGGTCAAAGATTGGACTTGGACTTGAACGTGGACCTGGATATGGACTTAGACTTTATTGTATTTCTCTTTGTTTTGATTAATCTTTAAAACTAAGTCTTTCTTAAAGATCTCCCAAAAATCAAGTAAAGAACTAAGCAAGAAGTATTCATCTTAAAAGAGTTTTCATTCAAAGGAAAATAAGGTTCATTTGAATTGATCCTTCAGTCTCATCTAATCCAGTTTTAAAATCATTTTTCATTTGAAGCAAAAGTTTTCATCCGAAGCAAAAGTTTTCAGTCGAAGCAAAAGTTTTCATTCGAAGTAAAACTTTTCAGTCAAAGCACAAGTTTTCATTCGAAGGAAAACATTTCCAGTAGAAGCAAAAGTTTTCATCCGAAGCAAAAGTTTTCAGTCGAAGCAAAAGTTTTCATTCGAATGAAAAAGAGTTTCCATTCTACTCAATCCATCAGTGGCTCTAAACTATATATGTCCTATCATTTGATTCAAATAAATCTAGGATTCATTCGACCAAATTCTTCAGAGATTTTTTCATTCGAATAAATCTTTGTGTCATCCTTTTTCAACGGTCATATTCTCTTCTAGTATAAAAAGGGACTCCTAGAGCATTTATTGCTAACTTCTCCAATCTCTGGGAAATCTCTCTGACACTTCTCAAAAAGACTCTCTCATCTTATTTATACTTTCATATACTATTCCTTGAGTGAGTTCGTATTTGAGAAATTGAGTAGCAAGCTTCTTGGTTCAGTTCTTGAAAGATTTCAGATCTTCCCACCTAAGAAAGCTTAGCTTTGTTGTACCATTGTAATATTTAATCATAAAGGAGTGTGTACTGTATTTTAATTATAAATCTTCTTTTCACTTGTAATTGTTGGAAACCTTGGAGGGTTTCGGGTCTATACGGCGGTTTGAGCTAGGACCCGAAGCTAGCTGTTTAGTGAAAGGCTCGAGTAGGTCTCTTTTGTGTGCAGTGCTCGGGGACTGGACGTAGGCTGGTGCGGCTGAACCAGTATAAATCCTTGTGTCGATTTATATTCTGTTTCTATTACTACATTGTAAGTTAAGTTTTAAATTTATGCTCAAAGCTGTAAACACCTATTCACCCCCTCTAGGCGTGTTTAGGGACTTACAAACCATCCCGAAGGAACTTCATAATAGCAAAAAGGCTTCACAAAAGGGGGCTGGGTTATGGAGAGCTTGGTATCAAAACATCATCAATCCAGTCCTGATAAATATCGAGTCGGGCATGACATACGAAAGATGCAAGCTTTCTAGCCTCCTTTAACTGTGCTTTATTAGCCCTATACATATTATAATAATGGAATCAGTAGTCATTTAACTAAGGTGATATATAATTGCTGCCACAGAGTTCCTAATATCTTCAATAGCCAACATCTGAAAAAGTAAAAAGGAAGAGTCAGTGAACATGTTTATGAGTAGTGTCACTTTTGTAAATGCCCATTTTGTTATATGTAAGAAGCCTTTTGCTAATGTTGTATATGAATTAGATGCTAGAATAGATAATGCTTCTGAATCACATCTACTACTTGCATTGGTGAGACATGTTATGTCGATGTCGGTCTTGAGAGTATTCGGCGATGAAAAGACTCATGGTATTACCTAAATCACAAAAACAGTGTTGAGGTTGAGCCATGACTATGATCGGGCAAGCTATAGATTCCTTAAGATATGTGTTGTGGGGACTAGTTTTCCACATATTATTGTTGTATGAGATTGTCATAGGCCCGTATGAATTTGATATACGGCATAATCAGGCATAAATTTTATGAATCAAAATATGTGCTGGTTTCGATTCATCCAAATGGTCCAAATAGTTGAGGCTATAAAGGTATTTTGATAGAGATGTTTGCTCGCATTCGGGGTATTTTTTAAGCCAAGCAATAAGCCAGACTTTAACCGCTGACCAAATTTGGTCAAATTTAAGGCCCAGTGGTCCCCCAAACCAGATAGGTCGAACATAAGAGCATTGCAAAAGGAAATGTTCTATAGTTTCCAGCTATATTTGACACATTGGGTAAGAGGGTGAATCAATTATCTTTAATTGATAGAGTTTTGATTGCGTTGGCAAACAATTATCAAAGTATTTGCCGAACTAGATAAGTAATTTTGTGAGGTATGGGGAGAGACCACACTGTACTCTAGAGGGGTGCATTTGTAGGTGCTATAGGCATTAGGCTACAAACATCAGCCCTAACAACGTTCTTTTTAATGTATAAGAGTTTATAGGTAGAAGCGACGAAGAATTTTCCAGTCTGGGTAGCTTTCCATAATTTTTGGTCAACGATTGAGTGCAAAGAGATGCAGATATCAAGAATTTTGGTGGCAATGTCAAATGGAAATTTTTCTCGAACTAACTGGGTATTCCAAGTATTTTGATTAATAAGATCGCTGACGATGGTAGGATTGTTAATTTGATGGGTGTTGGGTCAGAATATTGATACAGGGTTCCGTTCAAATCAGGGATCTTATCTTCTTGCCAAATGGAGAATTTGGACCTTGTGCAACTTTCCATATGAAGCCAAGGGATAAAACCTTTCTACCAGCCAGGATGCTCTGCCAGCCCCAAGATTGATTACCAATGTCTGGGCAAGATTCAAAAGTTTGCCAGGCATAATATTTTCAGGTGAAAATCTTAGAGATGAGGCAATTAGGGTCTAACATTATTTTTCAGCTTGTTTTGGCGAGTAGGCTAGATTAAGGATGGGTGTCTTTGATGCCAAGGCCACCCATTTTCTTTGGAGCACATCTAGAATGCAAGTTGATCCAATGAACGTTTTTCCTGTTCTCATCACCTGACCACCATAACCTGGACAAGATAGAGTTAATCTGTTCACAAATGTATTGAGGGAATAAATATACATGCATATGGTAGATGAGTAGAGTCTAGAGTGGATTGGGTTAGAGTCACATGACCAGCTTTATTCAGGAGGAGGCTTTTCCATCATGCGCATCTTTGACGAATGTTTCCAACAAGCTGATGGAAGAACTCTTTCCTATGTGTGACAATATCCAAAGTACTACCCAAATATTTGCTAAAAGTATCCGTGATTTTGAATCCCTAATGACTGGGAAACATGTTGATATATTGCCAGGGTTGTAAAAATGGAGGGGGGGGGGTACTCAAGGTGATCGACGATTTTCTCTGACTAATCTGTTGACCAGAGGCTGCATAATATATGTCTAAAACATGTTGAATATGTGAGCAAGAGGTGTCATTGATTTTTGTGAAAATCAAGGTGTCATTAGCAAAAAAGAGGATGGTTGGTGGGTAGACTACGAATCCCTCCATTTTTTCCTTTAATCAAACCTTGTGTCATCACTTTGTCGAGAGCTGAGGATAGTGCTTTTGCACAGAGTATGAACTGATAAGGAGATATACGATCGCCCTAGCATAGTCTACACATCAATTTGAATATAGAAGATGGATCTATTAAATAGGATTTGTTAAGACACTGTACATGCACACGTCAAGATGAGATTGAGAAGATGTTAGGGAAAATTCATTTTATGGAGGATAACTCTCAGAAAATCCCAACTAACACGGTCATATGCCTTGCTTGTATCTATTTTAATTGCCTCAAGATGGTTACGGCCTTTGTTGTGTTTGCCAATCTTGTTGGTTAGTTCCTGAGCTATGAAGAGATTGTCAATAATAAGTCTTCCTTGAACAAAGGCATTTTGACCGTCAGTGATGAGCATGTTAAGAACAGGTTTAACTCTGTTCGCTAGAGTTTTGGATATCACCTTAAAGATAATGTTACACAAGCAAATGGGTCTGTAGTCTTCCGGGCAATTTGTTGTGGAGAATTTGGGAATGAGAACAGTAAACGAATTATTTACCTCGGTTAGCTTATGTCATGACCAAAGAAAAGATAAGACTACCGCCGTGATAGGTCTTGTCATAAAATTCCAATATTGTTGGTAAATGATTGTGGGAATTCCATCTGGACCCGGTGCTTTTAGAGGATGACTATCAAACATTTTTTTTAACTTAAGCAACTGTGAAAGGTCTATCTGGCCATGCATTTTGACAGGGGAGAAGTCTTCTAAGGAGGACAAGCTTTGCTGTAATGGGGGTGGGGTCCCAGATGAACGATTGAGACAAAAAATTAGTTTGAAGTGATTGACAAGACAGCCAGAGATTGACAGATGGGAGTCCAGCGTCCGACCATTCGCATCCGTACACCAGTGATTGTATTTGTTTGCCATTTGATCATTAGAGTAGAAGTACGGAAAAATTTTGTATTATGGTTCCCAAGTTGCAGCCATTTAATCTTCAATTTCTGAGCCCAATGTAATTCTTCACACTCAAAGAGCCAGATTAGCTGTTATCTTACATTCTCTTCCAATAATTGTGCATCCTGATTAGGTAGCAGGGATTGGAAATGCAAAATTTGGGCTTGGGTATTCAAAATATGAGCTTCAATATTTCCTGATAGGCTTAAAATAAACTGGGCTCAATTAAAATGCGTAGTGGCCTGAGCCGTCTCATGGCATAAACCAGGCAAGGGATTTTGGTTATCATTTTACAAGAGTTTGGTGAGTGGTAAATTCTGAGAGCTAGTTATCGACAAAGATGGGCCTACATCCCCATTTGGAACATCTATGATGATATTTGCTGGAGATATAGGATTTGCACCAAATAAGGTAGAGATTTGATTTGGGTGAGGAATTTGGTTTATTGGTTCAACTAGGCTACCTGGTTGACGTGTTTGCATATGGTCGTGTCGATGTGATTCCTTCATCATTGCCTAATAATAAAGTTGGCGAGTGTACCTCCGCTCCCGCAATGTTATCTAGTAGTGTTTGTGCCGACATGGATCCAGCAGGGCCACCATCCTATGATGCATCTTCCTCAAATTCGCCGGAACAGTTGATTTTTTTTTGTTTCGGTATCATCGTCTGTAGTATGATTTTGAGAACTCTGTTCCATATCTAAGTCCATCATGTCCTCCATCAGCATTTGTTCCAGTTGTGCAAGAATGTCATCAATGAGAGGTAAATTAAAAAATTGATCAAACTCATGCTCAAGTTTCTCCTCCATCCCTTCATTTAATGCATTAGGGTCCAGCCAAGCATTCTCATTTGCATGCATGTTATGGTGGATGGGAGTAGGATTTCCATTTATATCTGCCAGGCTTTCTTCGAGAATTTCCATTTTAGGTTGGATGTTATCCGCAACGGCTTCAGGTTGTATATCTACCTCATTTTCATCAGATTTGGATATAAGGGAGTTAACAGCAGTAGCGAAAAAAGATTCATTGTCACTTACATCCAAGGATGGATTGGGGGGAAAAGCATCAAAGGCATGGTTAAGATGAAGGCCCTCATTATCACTACAGATGAAAATTTGACAAGTCTAATTCCACTTCGAATTGGGTAGGGCACGTCACGGTTTAGAGAACATAGGGTAGTATTCAAGATAAAAGATTTTATACGGATCCGGGTCTGGAATATGCGCAGTTCTACAGACAAGGAGAGCACCGATAGCCGATAAGGAAGATCTACACTGGGTGTTATTATGACCGATACAGCCACACCGGTAGCATGCCATGAAAACCCTCTCATACGTACACTGAAGTAACTAAACACAAAGGTTATCAAGGAGATGAATAAACACACCGGGGAGGAGAGGGGCATCAAGAATGATACTCACTTTTGTGCAAAAATAATCCTTGTTCTTTTGTCATTAGTTCGACCAGTCGTTCTCAAGAAGAATACCAACGGCAAGCCCTATCATTTCAGCCAAGTAATAAGGAAAGCAATCTCTTGGCACGTGACTCAGTTGCATCCACAGATCTACCCCATGGAATTTTACTGTGGCATAGATGACATGTGGGTACCATGCTCTCAGAAGCAAAAGTGCACCAAAAATATTCCACAGCCCAGTATACAAAACTACGTAGGCGTCTAAAGGAGCGGTGAATTGGAAAAGGAACAATGAATGTACTTTTGTGACAGTTACCGGTCCCTGTAGCACCTAACGTTCATTGATTCATCGCTGAATTTTCCTTTCAGAGAACTCCTGGGAATCTAGCAATTTGCCAAGTAATAGCTTGTCTGTACCTACACGTGCGTTATGAAACATTTGTTCGATGAAAGGGATCATGTATGTCCGCATATTCAGGTTATGTCTTCTTGGATGTTACCATCAGATTAATTATATTCGTCCATGTGAGGTTGTTGGGATATGGGAAGGTGAAGTGGGAACTTTAATGTTGAGGTTAGAAGTTAGTGGAGGACGAGTGAACTATGGTCCCAGTAAGAGATATTATGTGCTGAGATCAGTGCATAAGGAGAGGGAAGGATATCATGTTGAGGAGATGGGATTGTGTGGGAAGCAGTTAATAGGCGTGAGAGAGAATTGTATAGGCAGTTATGCAGGTGAAGAGTAGACGATAAGAGTGATAGGTGATATAAAAGGATTTGGGCAGAGAGTATGTTGACGGTGACACGCGATACTCTGACCTCTTGTTGTACTACTAAGAAGTCTTTATGATAAACTAGTCAATACTATTTATATGATCTCTCAACCAATATTTCCAAATACCTGCACACATGGCCTTGTGCAACATCCTAAGATTTATTTAAGTGCCTTCGAGACAAACTTTAATATCTCAGAAGTGGCCCCACTAACTGCACATATATAGGTATATCTAGTACGATGCACTTGTATGACTTGCACTCTCTTTTAAGGACACATATTTATTAAATAAGTATATCCTACCCTCGTCTTGTTTTCCATACAAGTATGTACTACCATGAGATGAGATGAAGATCAAAGTCTTCATTCCTTTAGTGCGACCATGGTTAGAAATACGAAGTTGTTATCCAATGAATGAATAGAATAGAAAATACTAGTGTCTAATTGGTTTCCACTTTCATGTTACCTCTTATTTCAAAAGCATTAAACACATCTCCTTAGAAGTCTTCCATATTATGTACCTGCCTAGGCCTTTTGTATAAAGACTCGCTAAATAACTGGATGTGACAACTCCTTCGCTAAGTTGTTCACTAACATAGTTTTTCCTTAGACTTAAATGTCTCGACTTCCCATATCATACCTACTTGCCCCTGTTAATGATTCGTCATGATCATACAATATCGAGATAACATGCATTGATTTGGGCCATAAAAAAATCACTTTGAGCAGGTTCTAGGTCATTTGGCCTCCTTTATTTCTATTGCGAAAGCAATAAATTCAGACTCCATAGTAGAATGTGAAATTAAAGTTTGCTTCCTAGAACTCAAAGAAATCCCACCTCCACCCATGGTAAGTATCCAACCTCTTGTTGATTTTTTTTCACGAGAGTCTATAATCTGGTTTGCATTCACGTACCCTATTAATACAATAATAAATTACTTGTAGTTAATGAAAATTTTAAAAACCCATTGTGCCCTTAAGGTAGTTATTTATTCTAAACATCGCATTCTAATGGTCTTGTCCTTTTATGAATAAACTTACTCAAAAACACCAACTGCAAAGGCGATAGCCTGGAGAAGTACACTACATAAGATATATCAAATGGCCAATTACACTAGAATAGTCTAGTTGTGAAACACATTGCCAATTCGTTTGCCTCTAACTTGATAGAATAGTCATATGAGGAAGTGACTAGGGTACTATCCCCATGTTATTATTATTATTATTTTGTAACATTTTCTTAGTATAATCAGTCTGTCATTATGAAATAGGATAGGAGGATCTAATTATTTTCATTCCTAAAATGACATTGGCTTCCACCATATCCTTCATATCAAAAGATGAGGACATAAATGACTTTGTTTTAACACAATATTTACATCTATTTCAAATATTAGCATACATCAACATAAAAGCACCACCTTCACGTTCAAACTTACAATAAATCATTTATTACACTCATTTTTTCTAAATCCATGTGATACAACAACTTTGTCAAGTTTTCATGCTAATGCTTAGGATCACGTTTTAGGCCATGCAAATATTTGATAAGCTAATTACGAACCTTATTTTCCTAGCCTTTCAGATATAAGACCTTCTGGCTATTCCACCTAGACCTCCTTCTAAAACACTATTCAGGAAACAATCTTGACATCCATTTTGTATATAACCAACTTGTTAATTGACAATAAGGCAAACATTCATCTTATATTGTTAATTCTAACAAGGAGAGCACGTGTTAAAAAAGTTAATCTTTTCCCTTTATTTGAAACCCTTGGCCACAAGTTTGCGTTTATTATTTCTCAATGGATTCTTTGGGCTTAAGCTTTCACTGAAAGATCTATTTGCATCCTATTCGTTTAAACCCTTGGGGAAAATGAGTCAAATCCCAAGTTTGTTCAACATAATAGCATCCATGTTGTCCTTCATAGCTTTTTGACATATGGCAGAATCTCGAGAAACTATGCAAGTCAAAGGATCATGCTCGACGTTATAAAGAAGCGGATATAAGTTGCATTTTTATCACTCTCAAATAGAAATTGATAGAACTCTAGACCACATGACTTTAATTTTCTATTCTTGGTTTCTTACATCTTCTAAGTCCACCACCATTTTCCATTTCTGGATTGGGTCGAACTTCAACTAGACCTCATTGTTTATGTTTATACATTTTCGTGTCTTAGAGAATCCAAAATAATATTTTTGCTAATGAATCTTTATGCCTTGCTATGTTGAGCAGAGCCAATAATGACACATTCAAGTGCGTTTTCCCTCAATACGAGTCTCTTACGATCTATGAGCTTAACTAATGCTCTACGATCCAGCATGATTTTCTCTTTTATAAAAGTTCATAGGGTCAGACCTTAGTTACTTTGTAGGGCATATCCGTAAGTATGTAACATACAGTCATAAGTCCTTCCTCTACAAGTTCTTAGGCAATTCATAATTGAACAATAATGTATTAACCATTTCTTATAAACACTTATTTTCCTCTCGGCCATACCATTATGTTGAGACCAGAAAGAGTAGTTATTTGGTGACTAATAGTTTCAAGTTTTATATAGATCATCAGAGGACACGTATTCACCTCCCTATCTAATCATATGATTTCAGTCTTTCAATCTAGTTGAAAATCTACATCCACTTAATAAAATCTACAAACACTTAATAAATTCTTATCCAAAGCCTCGTCCTTAATCCTTAGATTTAAATGCATAACATGAAAAATCATCTATAAATCATCTTTCACCACTCCTAGTAAGTCAATCTTCCATTGACTTAAATCCGAATATTGTACTAACTCTCTTTTCAACCTTTTTAAAGGTTTATTTGGCAATCTTTATTTAAAGCAAACTGAGCATTTTCTCTATTAGATGAAGTAACTTAAAGAGATAAACTTAAATCACCTACATCGCATGCTTTTATAGTTAGCATATCCTAGTCTTAAATGCCAACTATATATAAAAAAAAAAGCAACAATGCAAGTAAATAATGTAGAGTTATTTCGTAAAAGCTTGTACGAACGATTGTTTGCATAGCCCTTCCCAACTTAGTTCCCACCCTTAGAAAGAATAACGCTATCTGCCTCAAACAAAATCAAACTTATTAAGAAAACTAACTATAGTCACAAGATTCTTCCTAATCCCGAAAACAAATAGCACATCCTTCAAAGTCAACATCTTGCCGAATGCATTGCAGACTCTTGTTCTACTTAGGCTCTGATTGGATTGCAGAATTATAACGAGAATCAAATTGTATTTCAGTTTTTAATAAATTAGACTAGGAAAAGAATTCAAGTTTTGTAGATTATATATGCGATCAAATGTGATAACCTTTGGTTACGTACTTCCTTTTTTATTTTTGCAACTCCGACGTTAAAGGCTGCCGCAACTGGAGGTAGGTCAACAATGGATAACAATGAAGTGACCTAGCTGCAAGTTGAGTTGGGTTTTTATGGGTGCTTTAACCAACCCAACCCAAGAAAATACGGGCTTTTACCCAACCCAACCCACTTAATTACAGAAGGGCTAGGATGGTATGTTTCAATATTATAGTGAGTTATTATGGATTGGGATTTCAAAAGCCATTTACATAAGAACTCATATTTTATTGGTTACTCTATTAAATAAGAACCACCACCAGCCGCCACCCTTACCGTTGCACTGCCGTCCGCCGCCAGCTATCACCATTGGCGACAACCACCGACTTCCCTAGCAGTGGCCGACATTGGACGGTAAGGTGCAATGATGGTTGGTCTTGAAATTATAATTTTAGCAAAACAGTTAAGCATTGGGAATGAGCCAATATATATATATATATATATATATATATATATATATATATATATATATATAT
This sequence comes from Escallonia rubra, assembly GCA_033065855.1. Taxonomy (NCBI): domain Eukaryota; kingdom Viridiplantae; phylum Streptophyta; class Magnoliopsida; order Escalloniales; family Escalloniaceae; genus Escallonia; species Escallonia rubra. The sequence continues at coordinate 40,217 of JAVXUO010000097.1, forward strand.
ATGTGGTCAAATACACGTAGATACCCTGAAACTACCATTTTGTCTCAATTGAGGGTCCCAAAGTTTAATTTTTACACATAAGGGTCTGTAACTCCAAATTTGCAACAAGTAAGGGCATCCGTCTAAATTCCTAACGGTTCAGCCCTTTCCGTCAGGGGCATTTTTGGGATTCCATATTTGAGAAATCCTCTTAGGGCTGCAAAAAAAAAACTCAAAAGAAAACATAGTGCAGAACCCGCCCGCGCGAACCGAGAACCCGCCCGCAAGAACCCGCGTGTGACCCGTTCACGCATCTCTTCCTTTAACAAAGCCAGGATCCAATCCTAGACCCGTAACCCATTGCCCGATCCATCCACCCGACCCGCACACTGCCTCTATCTCTATCTCTCTCAACCCTAATCCCTCATCTCCTTCTTCACGCCGCAACCCTTGGCGTCGCCGCCACCCTTCATATGGTCTCACTGTCGCGCCTCCCCATCGTTGGTATTCCCCATCAGGGGCGGAGCCCAAGCATGACCAGGGGGGGCCATGGCACCCCCCCACCCCTAAAGTTTGAGAATTTTTTTTTAGTTGTTTTAAATAATAGGTAGTTATGTTTACAATATTTACTAAAATGCTACCATTTTAATTTTAATTATTCAATGTATTAGATTTCATTTTGTAATGTTTTTTACTTTTTGTGCCACCGGCCGTCGTAGTCTTTATCTTTTTCGTTCCTTTGTCCATCTTCATTCTTCCAAACTCTAAATCTCTAGATTTTAAAGTAAACACTAATATATCAAGGTTAATTCATTTTTTAATTTAAATTCTTATAGTATGTTAACTTATACGTTCATATTGTCATCATACAAATGATATCGCACTAATAATACATATATACAATAAGAGTAAAGTTTCTAGTTTGTTGTTGACTAACTTTACAAGTTAAATAAATCACTATAAATAGTTAAATTATATGATTATTAGTCAAATTGAGCAATCTAATTTAACGTATTCGACCAATCGTGATACAAATTTTTTATGTTAGCCGCTAATTTTTTTTTATAACTTTTTGGTCCCCCCCGGTTGGACTTCCTGGATCTGCCCCTGTTCCCCATGCCCCGTCGCCCTTCTTCCTTTCTTCCATCCTTCATCATCCCCCCTCCCCGTCGGCAGCCCCGAGCCGTACCCCTTAGCGCCGTCATCGCCTCTACGGCCTCACTGACGCACCTCCCCATTGCCGGCATCCCCCACACCCCGTCGCCCTTTTCCCTCTCTTCCATCCTTCATCAACCCCCCTCCCCGTCGATAGCCCCGCGCCGCACCCCTTAGCGTCATCGTCGCCTCTACGGCCTCACTGACGCACCTCCACATCATCGGCATCCCCCACACCCCGTCGCCATTCTCCCTCTCTTCCATCCTTCGTCATCCTCCCTCCCCGCCGGCAGCCCCACGCCACGCCCCTTAGCGTCGCCGTGGCCTCTACGGCCTCACTGACGCACCTCCCCATCCCCAACATCCCCCACGCCCCGTCGCTCTTCTCCCTCTCTTCCCTCCTTCATCATCCCCCGCCTTCCCCGCCGACAGCCCCGTGCCGCACCCCTGGTTAGCAATGGTAATTTGGATGTTTACCAAACAACTGCAAAAATGTTCGTAACCTTAGTTAGGAATTACCAAATACCAAATATGGAATCCCAAAAATGCCCCTGACGGAAAGGGCTGAACCGTTAGGAATTTAGATGGATGCCCTTACTTGTTGCAAATTTGGAGTTACAGACCCTTATGTGTAAAAATTAAATTTTGAGACCCTTAATTGAGACAAAGTGGTAGTTTCAGAGTACCTACGTGTATTTGACCCATATATATATATATATATATATATATATATAGCTTATTCGCACTACACGTCATCAAGACATATAACTTCTTTATTTGACACGTCAATGTGAAATAGAATTGTGAACATTTTAAGTGTCTCCAAAGGTCTCAAATACTATTTTGGATAGGGTCATTATTTCTTGATAAGTTAATTACCATATCAATAACCCTTATATAACTTATTAGGACTTAATTTAAATATTGTATGTATCCTTAAAATCATTATCTGATATGAATATAAAAATTCATATATCTAATTGATATGAATATAAATTTTTTTATATAGGACCCTTACAATCAGTAAAAATGCTTTTACATTTATAGTTAATTAAATTTTCATGAAAAATAAGACTAATTGGTAAATCTTAGACAAGTTATAAGCATTAAAATCTAATTCTGAATAGAATGAAATTGATTACAACTATGAGTGTTGATTATTGTGCAAATTCAATAGAAAGTGGTTGATTAATGCTCGCCCTATAATATTAGCCTAATATATATAATGATATTTATTATCCTTTGCAAGCTTATTACAATTATATGTATAACCCGACATATTTTGATATTAAGGTCATACAATGTTGTGATAAAACACGTGTAATTCATGAGTAAATATTATTGAATACATATAATAGACATATAAATTATAACTTGGCAACAAATAATAGTCATAAAAGATGTGAAAAATAATTTCAATACACTGAAACAAGGACAATTCATCTTTATCAACTTGAATTTTCTCATTACTAGCATCTTATAAAGTCCTGTTAAATTTAAAATGCAACTTTATTCCTTTTAAATTTTTACTTGATCGTTATAATAACTTCAAGAACATATGTAACACCTTAAAATCTCTCTAAAGTTAAAAAAATTCATATATAACATTTACAATTCAAAAGGGTTACCTGATCGTGAAAGCGGCTCCATTGTGTCGCTATCTATTTTTTGTCTTTCAACTTACAATATAAAGAAATTGCAGGTAGACACACATGTATACACAAATATTTCATAATAATTGGATGAATCCTAAACAAACAAACAATGCTGCCTAATAATCGAAAATCGGAAGTAATGCAGGTGAATTCATTTTTTTGATATTTTATTTAAGTTAGTCGTGATTAAATTAGGTGCTGAGGTCATTCTTTATAGCCATATCAGATTTTTATATTGTTAATGTCTTTTTTATTTCATGATATGTTGTATGCAGTAATACACTTTTTGAAACTTTATGCTACATTGTATTTTATAAATTGACCCGAGTTTGGCTCAGGTTACTTGTCTAGTATAATATAAAACTAGTTCCATAATATTAGATTGGAATTTAGATTATAAACCCAAACAGTAAAACTACAATTCTTAGGGCACAATTCCAATTTAACCCCAATTGCAAGGTCAATTCAATGATCCAAGTACTGAGGACAAGGTGTTAAGCGATATATCCTACTCAACTGACGTGTTAGAAAAAGAATCTCTCATGGGTCTGGAGGAGTATTTTGACTGGCAGACAGTTGTTAAAAGCGGGTCTACAGTGGATAGTGGGTAATGGCGAACATATATCAATTTGGAATGATTACTGGGTACTAGGATATCCACCAGATCAGATCATAGCCTTTCGACCGGTCAATACGACTTTAATTGTGGTTGCTTAACTTTTTAGATCAGGGACATTTGTAAAGGATCTGGATCCAGGTATCCTTCAGCTTTTGTTTCCTATGCATGTTATCGTATATGTATTCTGCCTATCCATCCAAGTCAGGATGGTTTGGAGGATTTGGAAGAATGGACTGCTACGTCTGATTATGATTTCTCGGTATAATTTAGCATACTCGATACGAGCGTTGGAAGATCCGAACGATGTTAATAATTTATTCGGCCGAGGTTTGGACAAACTAGGTATGCGAGCCACAATGAGCATGTGGCAGAAACTTTGGAAACTTCCATTTTCGGCAAAGATTGTTACCTTTCTCTGGTAATTTTTACATCAATGTTTGCCGTTACGAGAGACAGTGATTAGGAAGCATTGTCAAGTCACAGGGGTATGCCCAATTTGCTTGCGAGGTTCGGAATCAGCTGATTATTTGTTCTTATACACTGTCAAGAGGTTCGACCAATTTGGTTTGGCTTGCCGATTGGAATTAACTTTCATGATCTATCGAACTTGTGCGCATATAAATGGATAAGACATTGGTTGAAGAAGCCTTAGTTTAAACATGAAATATTGCTACATGCTTTATGGTGTGTTGGAAGGGCAGGAGTGAGGTTATCTTTCGAGGAGCTCAATTCTCTCATTTGGACCTTTTATATAATATTCTGGAACTATTTATTAGTATATTTTGTGCCCCCAGTTTTTAAATGTTTGTACATACTAAGCAAATGTCTTTTAGGAAATCTCAACAGCAATCTCGTAGGAAATCTCAGCAAGCAAGAGTGTATGTTTTGTATCAGCAAAGGCCACAAAGGCCGTGTCTGTGTGATTCAATGCCACCAATGATATATTGTTACATCTCTATGAAGTTTGGCGGAGCAACAAAACAATCAGGCTCCCTCGTCTATACAGATAAACATGCCCTACTTGGATCTTTCATACGATCTCTTTATGCTATTGATATCATCTCGATCTATGTTTTAGCTATCTTACAAATTCTAACTTGGATTTTATCTCATCATGTCACACATCTACATTGTTTTTTTTTTACCTAATCTTTGTATGTTACCTCATCTTACAGGTAATGTACATATATTCCCCTACATGTAACCACAATCTTTTTGGATCAATGTAAAGCTAATTAGGTGGTGCATGCTGTGTATGTATCGCAAAGTGGAGATGGACGAAAAGACTTGGCTACTCGTCTAGTGAGTCAGATTGCCCGCAATAGCTCTTTTGTACATCGAGAGTGGTGGTATAGTTTCGATTCTCAATCTTGATGTTTGTATATAAGCTATGTGGTTTTATTTGATAATCAATCCTATTGGTGGGATTGTGTTCTTGTTTGTTTAATGCGGCTCATCATGTTTATATGATGAAGTTATCATTCTACTGAACGTTACGTCTCGTATGTATCTTTCTTATAATTTTTGAAAAAATAAAAGCAAAAAAATAAAAAGGAGGAACGTGGTACAACAAGTACCAATGAAATACTTTTGACTTTTTTTAATCTTGATAAATGGATAGCACGAGTTGAGGTCCCCTAACATTATTACCTATTGAGAACGACAATCATTTCCTTCACTTACTTTAGACTCCGTTGGTCAAACTAACAAGGAACCACCGCTCCGAAGGCTATAGAGATAAGCAGAGATAGCGTCAGGTCAGGTGTCATTGTCAAAAGAAGCATGTCAACGGTGGGGAGGACGAAGCTGGGTTCACAAGGCCTAGAAGTTTCAGCTCAGGGACTCGGCTGCATGGGCATGAACGCCTTCTACGGCTCCCCGAAACCCGAACCCGACATGATCGAGCTCATCCACCACGCCATCGAAGCCGGCGTCACCTTCCTGGACACCTCCGACGTCTACGGCCCCCACACCAACGAGATCCTGCTTGGCAAGGTACTCGTTATCTCGTTTTTCAGTGCGTTCTCTAGTGTGTGCAGTATGTATGAACTCGATCGTGGTACGACGCGCAGGCACTCAAGGGAGGGATGAGGGAGAAAGCGGAATTGGCGACCAAGTTTGGGGTGAAATTTGTGGGGGAAAAGATGGAGGTGCAAGGCGATCCGGAATATGTGCGGGCGGCCTGCGAGGCCAGCTTGAAGCGGCTGCAGGTTGATTGCATTGATCTCTATTACGTTCACCGCATCGACAAGACCGTCCCTATCGAAGTCACGGTTTGTTGCTCCGTTTTACCTCTGTTATTTATCTTCTGTCCACAAGCTTAAGGTGCAGATTCCTTCTATTACACTAGGCTACTAATTATTCTGTGAATTTGTACTCTTTGCTTTTTGCATATTTTTATAGGGTACTCGGTGGTGTCATATAAATACCGCTAAAGTAAATTTCCGAGTTTAGGGCTGAAGTAATTGTGTTTTATACAAAATAGACATTGTATATAAAATGTGAAAATTAGCGTTCATGACACAAACTACGATATGGACCGTTTTGTATTTCGAAAATGCCATTATTGTTTTTATGTTTGTAACTGCACATATAACTTTCGGTAGTATACGTATTTCAATCTTGAGAATGCCTTCTTTGAATTTTCCACACACGCACACACAAGCATCTATATAAACGCAAGCACACGCACCAACAAGCACGTGCACACGCGACACACACATCACATCTGTTTGTTAGTGCATGCAACTTGTGTGTAGTGTGTGCGTGCATGATCGTGTGGGTGTGAGCGCAAAATCAGTGTTTGTTGTTGCTTCTCCGTGTGCATGTGATTGCGGGTCTAAAATGGTGAAATGGTGAAAGAACGCACGCATGTGCTATTATGGCAAACTATTAAAGTTATTTTTACCCTTGGGATATTATTCGTAAAGTTAATCTCAAATAGTAATTATCGACTATAGAATTAGATTGATAGATCTAACATAAATTATAGACTTAATAAGTATTGTTTGATAATGTAATGTTCAATTAATCTCTAGCATTAATTATAGACTAAAGAAATATTGTTTGACAGATCTAAATTTAATTATAGACTAAAAAAGTAATGTTTGATATATCTAATGTTTAGTCAATCTCAAACATTAATTATAGAAAGACATGATAGATCTAACATTAATTATAGACTAAAGAAGTGTATGTTGGATAGATCTAAGATGTAATGTTTAATTAATCTCAAACATTAATTGATGAGAAAAAGGCGGACATTAATTTTTTTTTTGGGCAGAATTTGGGAGGGAGAGAGAGAGAGAGGAAAAAAGACGCTTCATCATTGTTGACCTCTCATTACATTATTCTTTCCACAATGCCTTTTGCTTTGAAGATAATATTACACGTTACCCACCTAAGGTTCAAAGTTTATAACCAACCATGAGTGTAAAATTTTAACAGACATTGTATATCAACCATGAACATGAATCTCTCGTTCTAATTTTAGACGTACTTTTCCATAGTAAGTTTTAATATTTTCCGGTTTACTATGCTTATCAAAAACTATTCAACATACTATGTGCGGAGAGTGGAAGTTGTTGGCGCTAACACCGTGTGAGTTTTCCCTCATGACTTAGGTATTTGTATTTTCTATATCTCCCGAAAGATTTTAAACATATAGCGTTGTTGCTGCTAATTATTTACAGGCCTGCCGATTTCATAATTTTTTGCTAACAATGGAAATATCACTAAAAAAGAAAAAGAAAATCTATAAATCCAGTAACGTGGCACTATGATTCAATCTGGGGAACAAGTTATTCTTCCCCTGCGCGGCCAGCTGTAGGACCATTCGTATCCAAAATCCAGTAACCTTTGCTATCTTTGCCAGAATCCACTGCTGGAGAGGCTTGTCACCATTTGCATCCAAAATCCAGTAACCTTTGCTATATTTCACATAAGCAACTCAAAATAGATGTGGTTATTTTACTTTGTAGCAACATTCGTTACGCAACAATACTCCCTCTCTTCAGTCTTTAACAACTTCTATATTATTGCCTTATTAATTTGTAGGTCTTTTCTTTTGCTTTTCGTTTATCCGTTACTGTTTACGTTTATTTGAACATGAATATTTATGACCTCTCCATGCTCTCTCATATGATTTCGTTATGAAAGGTGGGCGAGCTCAAGAAACTGTTTGAAGAGGGTAAAATCAAATACATTGGTCTGTCTGAGGCCTCCGCCTCAACAATCAGAAGGGCACATGCAGTTCATCCTATAACAGCTGTTCAACTGGAGTGGTCCTTGTGGTCTAGGGAGGTGGAGGAAGAAATAGTCCCCACATGCAGGTTTGTCATTTGTGCCTCACTTTATCTGTTCATTTTCCTGCTTTACATCAGGTTTCGTCAATAAGCACCCCGAAAAAAAATTTAATTGCTTGTTCATAATGCTCCAGGGAACTTGGTATTGGCATTGTTGCATACAGTCCTCTCGGACGAGGGCTGTCCTTAGGTTCCAAGATTGCTGAAAACTTGTCAAAGGATGACTTCCGAAAGGTTTGTGCACTATAAATATGCGTATTCTTTTAAGTGTTAGGGACATAAGACCATGGTGTTGCATATCACGTGGAAATCTAAATTTATTAGTTAGATACTGGAAATTTGACTTCTATTCCTTTTTCCATCATGATCTATGCAGTAATTTTACTGAATCTGTCTAGTCAAATTAGGTCTTTTATCATCCTCATTCCCGTCAGTACTGTTTTTTTTTGGACATTTCATGTTGGATCCTGTAAATTGAAGTATTCATCCATACCTCATTTTCTTGCTTGAAAAGATTCCTGGTGATCTTATGCAAGAAAGCAGAAACGAATAAGATCAATTCACCTAGAAATCTTTCTTGTGACTAGATTATTGTGTATTGTAAGTATCATTTACTCTATTGCAGAATTCACCATGGTTCCACCCTGAAAATCTCAAGCATACTCAAAACATATACGAGCGGGTGAATGAAATGGCATTGAGGAAGAAATGCACCACATCACAACTAGCATTGGCGTGGGTTCATCACCAAGGACGAGATGTTTGTCCCATACCCGGAACGACCAAATTTGAAAATCTGAAGCAGAATATTGGAGCGCTGTCCGTGAAGCTAACACCGGAGGAAATGGCTGATCTTGAATCAATTGTAGCAGCAGACATGGTTGAAGGAGATAACTACGGGGGCCAGATAGTTACATGGCGAGATTCAGATACTCCTCCCTTATCCTCATGGAAAGCCTAAGAGAAGGCAATCCGTATTTTTAGCTCTACGACTGTCTACATGCATGGCAGGTTTCGGAACCACGAAGGCTTTTGAAACCCAACAAATAATGAGGAATATGTTCCAAGTAGTATCGAAGAATGTTATAGCCAAAATGCTAGAGCAATTTGAAGTATAGTTCCATGGAGCATGGACTTTAAGCAGAGCATTAGCATATGATAACTTGAGAGTGCTCATAACTTTTTCTAATCAGTAGTGCTGGACTAGAGGATGTCTTAATATTTTCGTTGTTGCTATATCTATGTAACCTTGTTTCTTAAATATAGTGTATTTGCCTCGACTTGTTTATGATGTTTCAGCACGGATTGTAAGTGTAGTAATATACTTCCTCGGTCTCCAAAAAAAATTAATCATATATTTTTTTTGAACTATTCTAAAAAAAATTGATCACTTTTTAAATTAAGAAAGATTTTTTTGGTGCCTTTTCCATATTTGCCTTTATTACACTTATTTTATTCTATTTTCTCGCTGCACATTTAATTCTCCACCCACCCACTTACTTTTTTTTTTTTTGCTCACTTTCTTCCTGCCCCTCTCTCGGAATAGAATGAAGCAAAATGAGAAACTCATAAAGATAACTAATTTCCTAAGCATACAACCAAATATATGGGACAGAGGGAGCTTAACTGCAGACCAGCTTTACACGCGTCTCAATGGTGCAATCTTTCTCTCCATTTTCATTAGTTCACACTTTTAAAACAGCAATTCGCCCTGGCGACTGTTAAAAGGATGCCACTATTGGACAGGGTCAGGGGATTAGATTTTAGATAGTTTTTTAAGGAAAAAATTTGGCTGCTACCCCGCTTAGAGGAATCTTCTTCTTACCCTTTATATAGAGACAATCAATTGTCTCTAAATGTTTCTAGTGACTTTTATTTAGTGACGCTAAAAAAGTGCTGCTAATAATTGTTCCTAAAAGTGTTAGAAGAAAAGTCGCTTGAAACATTTAACGACTATTAATCGTCATCATACATATGGTTGAAGGAAGATTCCTACAACTCAGGTAGGAGCCAAAGTTTGTTCGTTTTCTAATAGAGAAGGGTTAGGATTGAAAGGAAAAATAGTAACTTGCCAGGAGCTAGGCAACGGGGCTTTTCTGGGGGATAAAAATAAGATAATTGGAGAATGGAACGGTTTGAACATTAGACGTTCTTTTGTACTTATCCCATTTAATATTGCACTTGGTAATAGCAAAATTGTCTATCAAGATAAAACAAAGCGAACCTTTTAGTGACTATTGCAGAGTAAATTCTCTGATATAAAAACAAACAGAATTTGAGAGTGAGGAAAACTTAGGCTTGTGCTTTCGGTTGATAATGGTTAAGTGCTCTTGCAGACACCATTTAATAGTTGTATCTTCCTTTAGTTGCAGTCCGACTTACCGAAAAGAACTTGGCTGCAAAGTCCACCAACAGTGCCTTTACGCTGGCATGCGCGCATATGCGATGCATCGAACATTTGTTGCCATGTCCATGCCCTCTTTACGGTATACTAGCACAATGTAACATATGGAATGAACACATAGAAAACGATAAAATTTTTCTCTTCCAAGCAATGTGAGAATTGTCACACTCTACGTGTAGCGAACCACTTCCAAAGATTTAGACTCGAAAGCTCTAACTCGAGTCGCTATCTTATTTTGAAATTATCATTAAATTAACACGAAGAAATAAGAAAAACCCTGCATGACTCTAATTTTCCCAATATATAGGCTTCTAATTGTACGAAATCGGAAATTTGGGTATGAGGACTAAATTATAAGAAATCTTTCGACACTTGTTGTACTCTAATGGTCTCTAATTTATTTTTATTGACTTTCGATTTTTATCTTAATGTTGGCACATAAAAGGAAAAGTATGACATGGCCACTAAGACACGGAACCTATACGCGATAAAGAAGTTAGAGATTTAAGTCACGTGTCATTCCATTTAAGGCTAGTTATCATTATTGGTGATAGATGGCTGTCAATAGTGAGTAAAGGCATTTACGACTAATAGAACGAGGGACGTGTTGAAGGAAGCCGATGTTAATTTTTTGAACAGCTGTTAATAAGAGGTAAAAAATCGATAAAAGTTATAGAAGATATGAACAGACAGTTCTCAACAGTTATAAAGAAATTCAAACGAAGCGGTTTTCAAGAGTTACAAAGCAATTTTCTTTGGAAAAGGACAAAAGGAGGAAATGAGAGGAAGGAAAACACAACTCAACTCTCCAAAAAGTCATGACTTGACTTCAATTTCTTTTTTCCTCCTTGTTTATATGTTTAGAGGCTTCGCCATCTTTCGACTAACGGAATCTCCATATTCAAACCTGGAAGCTTTGTACTCTTTTGTACAGTCACCATCAATTAAAATCATTTCTTTATCTTTCACTGCAAGAAATTGGGCTTTTAGTGACGAACTTGTCCGTCGCTAAAAGCCCCTAATCCATCGTTAAAAACCTTTAGCGACGGACACCCCGTCGCTTAAAGTCCGTTGCTTATAACCCCGTTACTAAAAGTTTAGCGACGGAATTTTGAAATCCGTCGGTAAAAATTTTACTTTTACCGACGGAAATAATTATTCCGTTGCTAAAGGTATTTTCTATATTTTTTAATTTCTGATTTTTTCAAAAAAAAAAAAGAATTAAAAAACTTTTAACGACGGAATTTTCGTCGTTAAAAGTCCGTCTCAAAAGTCTTTAGTGACATTAATTCCGTCGCTAAAAGTCTCTAAAAACATTACAACAGATTTTTAGCGTCAAAATCTGTCGCTAAAAGTTTATCTCTAAAAATATTAATTAATTTAAAAAAAAACTTTTAGCAACAAAATTTCGTCTCTAAAATCCTTCGGTAAAATGAAAAAAGGCCATTTTTTTTAATTTTACAGTATTATTTTTTAAAATTTTAAATATGTTTTAGACAATCAATCCTAATCAACTAATCAAACAACAATTCAATTCTTTAAAGTAGCAACTAATCCAACAACATTTCAATTATAATCAACTAATCCGACAACAATTACATCTAATCAACTAATCACATCATACAAATCTCAACAGAAAAAAAAATACAAATTTCATTGAAATTTGAAGTAATCCTTTCAAGTTGCATTTTTGAAAACTTCAGCCATAGCCATAAAACTAGATTGTGCAGCGGTTATAGCCAAACCAGCGCCAACTACGCTAGCACTTTCCCTCAAAGGGCTGCATCACAACACCAAAGCATTAGAACATTTGAAACTTTGAATTGAACATGACACCTGAGGCTAACTAAAATGCAGCTTAAAAATGAAGTGTTCCTCCTGCAATAAGTTAACATCATTCCACAAAATTTACAATCTCATATCACCACTACAGTTGGACAGAAATACAATCAATTCCAACAACAACATCATAACTTAGAACATTTGAACGATTCAGGCATGATAGCAACAAATACTGTGGATATTGAGTGAAAGAATCAATAAAAATTAAATAACAAGGAAGCATAAAAAACGCAGCCCTTTTCACCTTGAAGTGTACTGCTAAATCTATGCATGCGATAATAAATAAATTGTGCACTAAATTACTCCTGGCCGGCGGTAGTGGAGCTCGGCAGGGCAGAGGCGAGCAGGGTTGTAGCAGCAGGGGTACATGGTTGTTGCGCCGACGGGGGCGTGACTAGCTGTGGCGGCAAGGAATTGGCATGGGGGTGGGCTGCAGCACCGGGGGGGGTTGGAGGATCGTGGGCGGGGGAGAGAAGAGCGAGAGACAGAAAATAGGGAGAGAAGACTACAGCGGCGGGGAGGAAAGAATAGAACTAGGGTTTTTGTCCAATTAAGTACTAACTTTTAGCGACGGATTTTTGCCGACATTAAAAATCCGTCGTTAAAAGTTATTAAAAATTTCAAATAAATTGACTTTTACTGACGGAATAAATCCGTCACTAAAAATAATTTAAAAATTATTCTGCAAAAAAAAAAAGAAATTCAAAAAACGGAAGAAACTAAAAAATTCAAATTAGCGAGGGATTTACCGTCTGTAAAAGTCCGTCGGTAAATGTCCGTCGCTAAAGGTGATTTTAGCGACGAAAATTTGTCCGTCGCTAAAAGCTATTTTTTCTTGTGGTGTTTTATGGGCGTACAGTCTTCCTATATTTAACTTATTTTTTTATTTTCAAATAAGTCCTCACCAAGAAACGCAAAAGAATACACGCATTGATTGATAGTTTGCCTACAAGCGCAAACATTAGCACGCCGATAGAACCTTTTAATTTGAAAAGGAAAATGCCATGTACAAAAAGTCATCATGTGAGAAATAATGGAGCCAATAATGGCACTGAAAATAACAATACCAACAATTGCGTCAACGTTGTTGGCTCGAAAACAAGAAATTTTGTGGCCAATAATGGCATGAAGGACAGCCATAATTTAGGAAGTTACACCAATACTCATAACAGTGGGAGCACCCAGTGGCGAAGGGGGGGGGGGGGGGGCCACCGGTGGGCCCGCGCCCACCTGCTTCTCTAGAATTTTTCCTTTTTAGATGGTATATTTTTATTCCTAATGATGAAAGTGCCCACCTAAAAATTTGAAAAAAATGCTTCGAAGAGATATATTTGTGGTCATTTTACATGTTAATATACGTAAAAGTTCCAAAGATGGTTAAAAAAAAGGGTTAATTACACCTATGTCCCTGAGATTAGGGGGTAATTACAGTCAAGGACACAAAGTTTCAAAATGTAACATTCCGTGACCAAACGTGTTTCAAATGTATCAGTCGTGTCCATCCGTCAGGGTTCCGTCCAAAAAGTGTATTTTTTTGCTGATGTCATCCATGCGTATTTTCTAAATGTCAATACTACCCTTATACCACATATTTACATATACACTGTATAAAAATTAATAACTCTAATTTACAAAATTAGGGTTTTAAACCTAATACCAAATTAGTGTTTCAAAACCTAATTTTATCTCTCTAAATTAAGGTTTTAATCTTTTTAAATTAGGATCTCTCTAATAGAAATTAATTCTTTTTTCCCAAATCAAATTACAGATTTAAATTCCTTTTTTTTTTCAAATTTGTGTTTTTTATTAGATTTAATTTGAAACCCTAACTTTATCTCTCTCTCTAACCATCATCATCTCTGAATTTCAATGGGGCTGCCGCCCCATCACTCCAACCCCATCACCGCCGCCTCTTCCTTCTCCCTCCACCATGCCGCTGCCCCTTCCTCTTCCCCTACCCTACCCCCACCACTCGAAGAGCTTACCTTCATTCGCTTCGCGGGAGCCGCACAGCACAGTCGCACAACCGCGAAGGAGAAGGGGAAGAGGGAGAGGCAGCAGCGGCGATCTGGGTGTGTGTGATGGTGCGATAGAGGGAAGATGGATGGGGCGCCGGCGTGGTGGGGGAAAGAGGGAGGAGCGACGGCGCACACCGACTCAAAGAGAGGAGAGAACGATGTGGGCGACGGGGGAGGGGGAGGGGGAGGGTGGTGCGGTGGCCGGGGAAGGGGGAGGGTGTTGCGGTGACGGGGATGGGGTCAGTGATTGTAGCGACAGTGAATGGCGGAGGCAGACGGGGTGGGTGGGGGTGACCGGGGGAGGGAGGGCTGGGGGGGCCGCGAAGGGCAGGGGTGTGGGTGGCGGCGAAGTGGATGGGGAAAGGGTGGGGGAAGAAAGATAGAGAAATTTTTTTTTAGGGTTTTTCGTTTCTGAAAAGAGACAATGTCATTTTAAAAAATAACTTTCTAACATAAGGGCAATGAAGTCATTTTGTTAAAACCGTTAGAATTTTTAGGGTTCCGTTTGTCAACGGACATAAGTATTACATTTTGAAACTTTGTGTCCTCGCGTGTAATTACCCCCAAACATCAGGGACATAGGTGTAATTAGCCCTAAAAAAAATTTCCTTTCAGTCATTTAAAATGTTGAACTTGAACAAATAAACCAAAAAAATAGAAATAAAAACTTAATCTACGCATAAAGTCAACAAAAACAAAACGATTTTTACTCTCATTTTTACGGTTTTCAAAGCCTTAAAAGCATATATGCGGATAAGAGAGCACCCACCTCAGTTCTCTCACTACCCACCGGCCTTACTTCCCGCCGGCACGCCCTCAACGGCCAACGCCACTGCCTCCACTGGTCGGTTCACCTCCGACAGGTCACGGGCTTGCGAGTCACGGCACCCTAAGCCCAAAGGTCACGGCCTCACGTGCTAAGGCATGGCCTCAGTGGCGATTCAAACAAGCTTATAGGCGACGTCTTTCATGGATGACAGTCGGCAGGTCAGCTTCTCGACGATAACACTAATGGTCACGACAGCTTGTGAAAGTAAGGAAAGATCAAATGATTGATTCTTAAATTTTTTACTTCTAAGAACCCTTCCCTTTTTGTATCAATCTAGAATGTGACAATTGAATTTTAGAACTTACAATATACAATTAGAAATTGGTAGAATTTGACAATTCCTACTAGTGAGATTGTTAATTTTAGATTGAGATTTTGGTACCCACCTTAAAAGATATATTTTTTGGCTCCGCCACTGGGAGAACCAAGAGCGCAAATACTAGCAATGGTGTTAATACGGATTAAGGTGAGGAGATGAAAGTCAGAGAGGCTGATATGATTAGAAATGATCCAACAATGGACCACTTGATGAGAGTTTACTTCATCAACTCAGGTCTAAATGCCATGCTGTCTCAAAAGGGAAATGTTTCTTTCGATTACCATGATGTCAGGGTAGATGCAGAAGTCTCTCCTATCAGGATTGAGACTGTTGTGAAGCAATCGATGGTTTGAGTTCAAACTATCCAAACAAGTCAAGATGGTTTATTCCCGGTGATGATGGGGATCCAATTCAAGACCAAGTAGAAAGAATGCTATGAAACCAACCAGCCAAAAAGGCCCTGCAACATGACCTAATAACACCCGATGACCAAAAAGTGGTAAACAGATAAATTTAAATGGTCGAGGGAATGAGAGTGCTTAAACTCATGCTCATAAAAGACGATCAAAGCAAGCGACTCGATTTGAAACCCAACATTCAAAGAGGTTAGCAATTTCCTGGGGCAAGATGGCCTTGGACAAAGGGGAGTGGCAAAGTATGGTAGTCCCGCCACATGAATATAATCAAGTAGGAGCAGGTCAGGTTATAGGCCAGTTAATAGGCCCATGTACCGAAAACCTTATCCCGCTATTATCGATCAAATGGACATTCTACGAGGAATGAATCCAGAAGTTAGCCTTTTTCATGGAGAAGGCAACCAGTCAATTTGGGAAACTTGGTCAAAATGAATGGATGACACTGAAATGGCTTCAATACTCACTGGCTGAGGTTATTTTTTCTTGGTTTGCCGACTTGACACCAAATTCGGGGTTTCATTGGGGAGATATGGAGAATTTGTTCTATGCAGAGTTTTTTCAAAATAGAACCAGAGATCTCTCTAGCAGATCTTGCAAGGTTATAAAACAATTCTGAAGAGAGAGTGCTGAACAATACTTAAAAAGAATCAATGCATTGAAAAATAAAGTTTTTACTTTCAAATGCCAGAATCAAAGTTTAACAAATTTAGCTCTGAATGATTTAGATCTAGAGATCAGAAAGAGATTTGAAAGTATGGAACTTACAAATGTCTTTGAACTTTCTTCCAGAATATATAGCAAGGTACTAGATGTTGCTAAGAGAGGAGCAGGCTAGACAGAATTCATAGATGAAGACCTATTTTAAGGATCCTATCTACTCAATGGAAGTGGCAAGGCAAACAGTTGGTTTCACTATTATTATTGGGTATATTCAAGTGAATATTAGAGATCTCCAAACATCTAAAATTTTCAACGGCACACTACATAAGACCCTCTGATGATGATCAAGTATATACTTGAGCGATCTCTAAACATTGTTCACACACATAATAAAAAAAGGCATTATTTTGACAAACTCCACAAGGTACATTATATAATTTCTTCTTCACTGGATAAAAGAAGCAAGCAGAATCCGAGGCCTTACTCAGCTTTCCACGCGGACAACGGTGGAGTTTCTGAATTTATCCATGTAGTGGACATGAACATATGTCTCTCACCCTTGACCAACTCAGCTGAAGTAAATGATTCAAGCTCAGTCATTTCTTCCCGAGTTAACTTAACTGATAAAGCTCCAATGTTTTGGTTAAAGTTTTCCATCTTGGTGGTTCCAGGGATCGGACACACATCATTCCCTTGGTGATGGACCCAGGCTAAAGCTAGCTGTGCCGGTGTGCAACCTTTCTTTGTTGCCATTTCATTAACCCGCTCAAACACGCACTTATTGTGCTCGAGATTTTCAGGTTTGAACCTCGGCATATTCTGCAACATATTTGAGCAGCAAAATGGAAAATCAACATATGCAATGAGGTAATAACGAAGGTAAATCCAATCATATATATGAAAAAGTATGAATCTTGGAACTTAAAAGAGAGGAAAGAAAAGCATGGAGTAGAACTGGCTTCTGTATTTCTTGTACAAGAACAATAAACTACCCTAAGAAGGGGGGGGGGGGGAGATTTTGTATTTCCTTCATCTTGTGGATTCTAAGATCCGAACCTTAGCGTAACTAAGAAAAAAGGGCCCTTCCTACTTTGCACCACTGTCCTACAATTTCTAGTGCAAAAGCATAGCCTAGGCTTGTGTAAGAGAGATTAGTTTTTCAAGCAAGGAAAAAAATCAAAGAGAATGTCACCATTGAAATGGGCATCAAAAAATTCAAAGCAGAACTTCCCTCTTCTGATCAAACCCAGAGACAGTTTTTTAAAGTTCCCTATGATTAGACATAAGCCAGCACTATTAGAAAGCCTACGGTCACGTCACTGATTATAAGGTTTTCAAGCAAGAGAACAAGTTATAGAGAAGGTCACCATTGATATTGGATTCTCTCTTCCGATCTTACCCATATACTCTACTCTTAAAATTCCCTACGGCGCCTAAGAACTCGTCTTCCAGATTTAGCCAATATGTAGCCTGAAATCGCCACTCAACATAGTACTTCCATTACTCATGTGACCCACTTAGACACTAAGATAGTTGGACACAGGTTTTATTAGGCCTATCACAACATAAATACACAAAAATCCTGTACGTAATTCATAGAAAGCATACATTCTTCACTAGATCGATCGAAAGGGACTAGAAAATCAACAGATGCTGGTAGATATTCTGATACATAATTTTATGTATGATCACTTTGTGGCATCAGAGGATAGAAGCATGATTGCTAGTTTGTAAAGAGGATTATTCTTATAGTATTGTGGTTCACAGTGCTGCCTCTTAAAGGCTGAGCATGGTGTAGTGAGGGTTGGTGTGACATACTATTTCATAGATGTAGAGGTCAATATAATGTTTGAATCGTGCTCCCTTTAAATGGGAGCTTTTTGGACTTTTTTCCTCTGTGACTGCCCACAAGCTAAATAAGTGGCTCCTGGCTCCTGCCACTTAGAAGTCCGGGAAGAGGTTAAGGGAGGATTTGTAGGTAGACTTACCCAGCTTAGCAAGGAGACCGTGTGACCTCTTGGCCACTCTCATCATACGTCGAGGCTCACCCTCGAGAGAAATACAGAATTAAAGTAGAAAAGAGGTCAACACTAATCGCCGCACCTAATTTACATGCACAACGAAGCTAGTGTACGATCAATTAAATAGATGTATCCAATTGCAGTTCTAGTGGATGTCCAATTGCAGTTCTAGTGGATGCACATCGACCTCAACATATTGCAGTAAGCTCCAGTAAAGGCAACAGGTGACACTGTTACTTTCAACCATAAGATATAACGTTGAGAGTTCAGAGCCATCTGTAAAACTTTACGAACCTTTCGAGCATCGCCTTGTGCCAAGTCCTCAAATATCTTGGGACCAGCTGCAAAGAAGCCCCTTCCCATGGGACTATATGGGACAATCCCAATTCCAAGTTCTCTGAAGACCATGAAGAGGACACGATCAAACTTTGAATTGGATGTTACTTTCTATAACAGTTGAAGAGCATTAAAGACACCCCACCTGCAAGTAGGAACAATTTCTGCCTCTATATCTCTTGACCACAATGACCATTCCATCTGGACAGCTGTCAATGGATGAATAGCATGAGCCCTTCTAATTGTTGAAGCAGATGCCTCTGATAGGCCAATGTACTTTACTTTGCCCTCATGAACCAGCTTCTTCAATTCTCCCATCTTCAAAAAAGATTTCAAAAGAGAAGTAGATTGAGCTCAACAAGACGGTTATTCCTTAGTTTGCCGCAAGCAAGCACTCACTGAATGTGGCTCATATGCTATTTATGAAAGGCACTAGCCATTAAATTAGTAATTGAATAGGGTCATAGTCGCAGACGTGTTAATTAGTAATTGAATATGGGTCATAGTTTCCTATGAATGTTTCTTAATGAACTCGTGCTGTTATTGATAGTATAGATATAGATGCAGATTAGGCATGGCTGTCTCTAGATAAAATGATCTGGCATTGACTATTGTCGACACCACAAAATTAAGTGAACTAACGTTTAAACTGCTTGAAAGTTAAGTGATGGTTTGCACTATGGAGCAGTTCGTAGCAACTATTAGTAGTTGGATTGCAATTCATGGGAAACTAACTCAATAAAATCCAGACTTGGTAATTGATTATCACAAAGCACAACACTTAGCGTAAATAGAACAAATTCAGCAGATAATTGAAGTCGTAGGTGGTTTTTTCCAACACCTTCGGTGAAATCAAGGCAGCCAGTTTCAAGGACACACACAGCAACATTGATAAGTCCCTCGGCACTTCATTTCCAGGTGAGGCCATTTTTGTGGAGCTTAGGTCTATTCTAGTGTAGCTGTAGCCTCTTAGTCAATCTAGGAGTAGATGATTAATTGTAATCTCGAATGAATCACTACTACCAAATGTCCTTGTTGTAAGCCATTCGAACCTACAAGGGAGATTATTCCTACACTACTATATATCTTTCAATTGTTTGAGCTTTAGAACACTCTTAGCAATTGGTTTTTGTCATTTTCACTCTTGGATTCAGAGTATCCTGCCACAGCTGCTTTCGTTCTAAATCTGTATTTTTTTACTCTAAACAACATAACAAATGTTCCATTAACAGTGTTCAACAGATAAGAGTGAGAGAGAGCAAAACCGTGATTTCGATTGGGACGCGAGTGTCAATCCGATGAGCATAGTAGAGATCAATGCAGTCCACGTCCAGCCGCTTCAAGCTGGCCTCGCAACAGGCCCGAACGTACGGCGGATCGCCGCGCACATCCATCTTCCCATCCTTGGTACTTATCCCAAACTTGGTCGCCACTTGCACTCTCTCCCTCAATCCTCCCTCCTTCAAAGCCTGCACTTTTTCGCCGCCAAATCAATCAAAATTCATCACTAAAAGCCACAGAAGCAATTAAAACAGCCTGGAAGCACATCTGCCAAAATCGATCCCAGAATTCAACAAAAAGCGAAGAATCCAATGGAACCGAGCTGGTAGTATATACAAGTGTACATACCTTTCCTATGAGGATTTCGTTGGTATGCGGGCCGTAGGCGTCGGAGGTGTCGAGGAAGGTGACGCCGGAGGCGACGGCGTGGTGGATGAGGCGGATCATGTCGGGCTCGGGTTTGGGCGGGCCGTAGTAGGAGGACATGCTCATGCAGCCCAGCCCCTGCGCTGATACCTCGAGGCCTTGCGAGCCCAGCATCATTCTTGCCACTTTCGCCATTTTCTTTGCTGAAGCTTCTGTTTGTGAATCGTGAAGAGAGAGGAGTATTGCAGGTGGAAAGCAAAGTAATCAGAATTTGGGGACTTCAATTTAAGGAAAGAAAAAGGGAACGTGCTTGAACAAAGTGGTCGGATTTTGGGGACACGTTGCTGACTTTGGTCAGTCAGCATGAATTCTTTACTGGAGGCCTAATGTCAGGCATGACGTCAGTGTGAACTTTTGCCAGCAAAACAACTTATCTACTCGGTTGATGTTGACCTCGGCCCCTAGTGGCCGCTTCTAGCGTTTATAGTATATAATAATTTCTTTTCAAAATGAGCGTTTAATGGGAGCTTTTTAAATCATAAATTTAAATCATTATAAGCTAGGCTGAACACTCATGAGATTAAAATGAGTTACAATTGACAAGGGTCAATCTGTTTATTATTTTCATTTTGAGCTGTTTTTTTTGTTGGGTATTTTCGTTTTATTATTTTTGTATCCAGTTATGAAATATTGTTGTAAACTTCTATCATTTTGATCTGCTTTTCTCTAACTACTTTCTTGAGTGCTCAGTGTACTAATACCACTTTTTATTTTCATTTGGTAGCTACTTATTAGCATTTATTTTTTAATATCGTTATTATTTATGTGTAAAGGTACAAAAGTACCCTTAAAATCTTCTAATTGTCGGCCATCTCTCACGTCATGGCCACCCTAGTCAGATGCAACCCCACCGTGTTTCCCTTTCCCATCGAAATTCCATACCTATCGCCACCCCAGACCCCTAATATCCACTACAACTGCCATCACAAGTATGCTGAATTGGTGGTTGAAGATTGGTGTTGAGGCTGTGACGATGTTGGTGGTGGTGGAGGATGTTGTAATGGTTGTTGGGTGGCGGTCGTGGGTCGTGAATGGTGGCGGAGAGAAGAACAACTAGTTGTGAGTGCGACTGGTTGTGGTTGAGGGTTACGTTGTAGTGGTTCGAAGGCCTTAGTGCGTCATTTTGTGGTGGTGGAGAGAAGAACAATACTGGTTTTTGTGGTGGAGTGGCAACTATGTGAGTGTGGATGTGTTGTTATGGGTGAGGAATGGTAGTTTTGCGGTGGCTACGTGGTCATGACACAGGCAAATGAGATAAGATCTCAGGTGTTTAGTAGTGGCCATGGCGGCTGGGGGTGGGGGGCTTGGTTATCCGTGGTGGCACGGTGACAGGACCTGGTTCTTCGTGGTGGCACAGAGGTGGTCGATGGTGGTGTTGACACACACACACACACACACACACACACACAGGTGGTGGCTAGGGTAGGGGATGAGGTTATTTGTGGTGGCACGCTGAAGGGACCTGGTTCTTCGAGGCGGCACAAAGCTGGTGGATGGTGGTGCTGGTACGCGCGCGTGCACACTCATAGAAAGGAAGGGAACAATGATTTGGTTGTTTCTGATAAAATCATAAAAAGTGTGTAATTTTTATTTTCTTCTAACATTGGATGAAGTTTGGTTGAAAAAAAAATGAAAAGCACCTATAAGGTGTTTTCAAAGGTGTTTCACTTTTTTATCTGTTTGAGTGATATTCTTTCAAAATAAAAATAGAAAATAAGAAGTATATCAAAAAATAAATCTTTGTGCCATCATAATGCAAATGAAAAATACTAAACGAACAGGCGTAAGCATTCAAGTGGTGTAATGAGTTTTAGATTTTGAAATACCTCTAACTCATTATTCTTGCCACGTTATAAGAAAAATAGCTTTTTTCGACGGACTTTTAGCGACGGATTCGAATCCGTCGCTAAACGTCATTTTTATCGACGAATTTTCCGTCAGTAAAGGTCTTTTGTTAAAAAATCTTTAGCGACGGAATATTCCGTCGCTAATTTTTATTTTTGATTTTCTCCCTTTTTTTCTTTTGCCAAAAAAAAATTGAAAATGACTTTTACCGACGGACTTTTGCCAACAGCCAAAATCCGTCGGTAAAAGTCCTTAAAATTAAAAAACCCTACCCCTTCGTTCTTTTCTCCCCGCCGCTCACACCATTCCCTTCTTCTCTCTCTCAGTGTCTTTCTTTCTAACCCTAAATCGTAACCACTCACCTCCCACACACTCAACCCGTTGCCGCACCCCCACCCTGCCGCCTCTATCGCTCGCCGACACACAGGGGCGGAGCTACGTATGACCGAGGGGAGGGCTAATGTACCCCCTCAACTTCCCAAAAAAAAGTTCAGTCTGCGACTCTCTCTCTACGCCAAGTCTTTCACCCACTCCCCAGACCCAGACGACACACACCCACTCGGCCACTCACATGCGACGGTCGACGGCGACACGCAGACACGACAGGGGCTCCTGCCTCCTTGAGTCGACTCTATTGAGCTCGGCTCAGATCTGGAATGAGTGGAGCAGTGGACGCGCCGATCTGAAAGTATAAATGATCGATGAATGGCGATGGTGAGGCGAGGACTCCACCGGCCAAGAACCCACTGCCGGCGAAATTCAAAAATTCAGATTTTTTTAAAAAAATATAGAAAATACTTTTAGCGACGGAAAATTCTGTCGCTAAAAGTAAATAATTCCGTCAGTAATTTTTTCGACGGATGACATAATTTCGTCGCTAATCTTTTAGCAATGGGGTTATAGGCAACGGACTTTAAGCGACGGGGTGTCCGTAGCTAAAAGTCTTTGGCGACGGATTTAGGGTTTTAGCGACGGAAATATCCGTCGCTAAAAGTCATTTTTCTTGTAGTGTTGGTGCTTGATCAGAGGGAGAGAAAGAAAGATGTGGCTGGTTTATGGTGGTTTATCACAGAGAGAGAAAAAGGTGGTTAGGGTTGGTGGTGGTCGAAGATGGTTGTAATTGGGTTGTGGTGGTCAATTGTAGTAGAGAAAGAGGAGATTGGGTTTGGTCATGGTTAATCAGAGGGAGAGAAAGAGGAGATGGGTGTGTATGTAGTGTGATTGTGTGTGTTAAGTGTACATATGCATGAAATTGTGTTTATGTACAGTGTGTACGCGTGTGGGTATGGATGTGGTCATGTGTTTGTGTCCGCATACAATGTGATTATGTGTGTGCAAGACATTGCATGTGCGTACAATGTCGGTGTGTGGTTCAGGTTTGTGTTTGTGTTCTTTGCAATATGATTGTGTGTGTTCAGTGTGTGTGCATGCAATTGTGTGTCCATGTTGTGCGTGTGTATGTGTTCAATTTATGTGCATGAAATTGTGTGTGTGTGTGTGGGTTTGTATTTGTGTGTGCGTGCAGCGTAAGTATGTGTTACATGTGTATTTATTATAACCATGTCCCGAGGTTGGGATGAAGTTACATGTGTATCTATTAGTTTGGAAAAATAACACAGATGTCCTTTGACCAAATGGAATTTTAAAACATCTAACTGTTTGAAGAAAAGGACACTATTGCCCCAAGTTGGAAGGTTATTCTTTTAAAATGCCATCCATTCATCCCTTATCTTCCTCTTGAAGAACCTATCACCGCAGCACGACACCCTAACAGTGTCGCAACCCACACCGCCCGGCCTTCGCTGTTGCCTCTACATGGCTTCCCCTCCAAACTAGACCCCAATCGTAAGCCCACACAGCCCATCTGCTCCCATAGCCACCTCTTTAAGGCAGCCCCACTAAGTAAGCCACCCCTAACCTCTGTTAAACAAGAAATACAATACCCTGACCACCGCCCCGTCACCACCATTGCCCATAACCATCGCCCGATAAATCTGGACGTTTAGCCCCACATTACACTGCCACTGCTACCTCTGCATGGCAACACCACATTACACAGATGCTCATCATAGCCCCGTTCACGTCTCAGCAGCCCCACATGATAGCCCCATGCCGCCCGTTGATCATCCATCACCACTCACGCACATCAACCAATTAAAAATAACATTGGTATAAATCCAAATCCACATCAACCATCCCAATCGCAGTCCCAAAATCCATACATTCACCATACAAATCCACTAAATCCAAATCCCACATCAACCATCTCAATCCCCAAATCCACCGCGTCATCCTCCCACTGCCGCATCAACCACCCACCACCACCAACACAAAAAGCCACCGTGAACAATAGTCATCCTCTGGTAACCGCTATCAAACCCATGTGAACTTCGTCGCCACATCACAAACTAGAAAATCAGCCACCGCCGCCATATCCCCCCACCTCCTTAAATCACAATTATCACCAAATAGCCCCCCAAAGAAATACTTGATAACAAGCAATAGTTTTGACTCTGTGGAGGTGGTGGCCGTGAGAATGGAGAAGAGAGGGAAGAGAGCGACGGGGAGAGAGAGAGAGATAGATAGAGAGAGAGAGTGTGTGTGTGTCAAACCCTAATTTCAAAATTAGGGTTTGAAAATTTTATGCAGTATATACATGTATGTACTGTATATGAGGGCAGTATTGACATTTTAAAAATATATTTTGATGACATCATGAAAAATACACTTTTGTAACGGATCAACAGTGGATAGATATATGTCTGATACCTTTTTAAAGTTTTTCGTCATAGTCTCTTACATTTTGACAATTAGTGTCTTTAACTGTAATTTCAGTTTAACCTCAGAGAAATGGGTGTAATGAACTAAAAAGAAAGAAAAAAAAAAACAAATATAGACATATCGTTAAAAATCCAAAACAAAATTTGTTTTACTACCTCTACTCGGCAACCCTTTGGTTTCCGATGTAAAAGAAAATTAGTTTTTAGGAAGAATGAAACAAAAAAGGCTGATGTAGCCCAAAAAAGGCTGTAAGTATATATCCCAATTCTCAAAGAGGGGCTTAAGAACCCCCAAAAATGTAGCCCAGAAAGGCTGAAACAGCCAAAAATGCTTATGAGGCCCAAAAACGGTCTCTGTAGCCCGAAAGGCTCAAATAATCTATTATAGACTAAAGAAGCCCTAAAAGAGCTTAAGAAGCCCAAGAAAAAAAAGAAGAAAGGCTTAAACCATAGTTATTACAACCGTACCTATCATTAAACCGGTGAAGGTATGGGTTCACTGGTTCAACCGGTAATTGATGTAGATAAGTTTAAATTAATCAAGGTTATAAACAAAAGAAAATTACTTGATTAAAAATACATAATAATATACGAATTTCAACTTTAATGGTAACTATTGTCATTAATTTCTTAGATCTTTACCTTTTCAAACTCTGAAATTACTAAAAACGATGAAAACTATTGTAACATCGAAGAGTTGATATTAAAATTTGCTTTATTGTTTTTCTTACAAAGATGTGCGTTTGGTCAAGTGGCCTTAAGGTGCTTAATAAGAACTTCAAGTTTGACATATCATGTTCCATCCTAGTCCGAACAATTGTATTATTAAATCTAAGAGTAAATTACACACGACACTTCTGAGATTTGCCCTAAACTACACACGGCATCTACTAAGTTATTTTATTACACTTTGTCCCCTGTGGTTTGTTATTATACTATATAAAACCCACTTCCGTTAAGAAACCGTAAAAAAAAGTTAGGGCACATTTTAGAAGTTATGATATTCCCAAAATACCCTTAGATCTTCCTCTTCTTCCTTACCAAAGCCAATGCTTAACGCCGCCGCCGACGCCCCGCCACCAATGTTGTATGACTTTTACACATACACAACCAATGTGTCTCACCCACCCCCACCCACCCACGGTCTACAACATCGACCACCGTCCTTCAGCTCCCACTGCCTCCGGTTGGGGCTGCTATCCCCGCTGCTCCGGCCACCTATTGCCTTAACCCCCCCCCCCCCCCCCCACCCACTCCGATTGGAATAGGATCCATAGAATCCGACTGGGAGTCAGATCTGGATCTAGATCGGCGAGTTACACGACCACTCCGGCACAGCGGGCTGCTCCTCTTCTATGCACTTGGCCTGTTTGGGATCGTTAATCACAATCAGAACACCGGAGTGGCAAACGTTGGCCTTGTTTATTTTAACAACCACCGCTGATTCACATATGTACCAATGGAGAAGATTCACATAGTTACCACCACTGATTCACATATTTTAACAACCACCGCTCACCCGAAGCTCGACCAGTTTTCGGTGAACTCTTTTCTCTGAGCTAGGACGACGTGCAGAGGCTGTACCTCAAGTACTTCAGGTTTTCGCCTGAGAGGGTAAAGTCGGACGAAGTTAGAGTCCCACTTGTTGAACATGATGGGCGATTTTGCCACAACTGAGAAGTATGTGGTGGAAATAAATAATGGTGGTAGAGAATTGGTGGCTATGGTGGTTGGGTAAATTTACATTCTTACGAGGGGTATTACTGTCATTTTCTTACTTTCGTTAATTCTTTGAACGGAAAAATAAAAAAGTGTAGTTTAGTGTTATAAAATAACTTAGTAGGTGACATGTGTAGTTTAGGATAAACCTCAGGGGTGTCGTGTGTAATTTATCCTAAATCTAAACATGTTCATACATGTCAACCTGGTCCAACCGGCCAGTTTGATGCCAGAACCGGCCGGTTTATGCCCCGCATCGGATTCAAGTGTGGAGCAGATCTAAATAAAAAATCGGACCGGTGAAGCCATCGCTTCACAGTTGAACCGGTCTGACCAATTGGTCCGATTCGATTATAATAACTATAACTATGTTTATAACGAGCGGGGAACACTTGAAAAGTCTCAACGGCTGACATACAATAGAAAAAAGGCTCAAGCCAAAGTAGGCTTAAGAAGTGGAAGAGGCTACCGTAGCCCCAAAAGGCGAAGGCTCTAGTAGCTCAATATAGGCCGAAGATGCGGAAAAAGAAAAAAAAAAAAAGGCTAGAATAGAAGCCCATAAAGGCTTGAAAATCCCAGCAAAATTGGAACAGCAGTGACGAACAATAGACCTTGATCTTCAAACAGGGAACTCCGTAACCCTCCACTCTTTCTCAAATGATACTTGTTCAGGGTATCAAACCTCTCCTAACCTGGTCCTCGGAATAGCACGTCCAGATATAGCTATGAGTTTACTTCCGTGATCTAAAAAAGTACAAGATATATAGTTGGAAGCAACATGATAAGAGTAAAAATATCCGCTAATATGCAAGTGACACGTGTTGCCTCCTAATAGATTGTGGTTACAAGGTTGATCAAAGGACATAATGCTTACTTGATATATATATATGCTCTAAATCTTATCATGTCACAAGACTAATAACCTTGAAGAACAATTCAAACAATCTTTTAAAGTAAGTACGTTAAAGGTAGTTTATTTCTCTGTAAATATCCTCGTAGGCTTAAGGTATGACTAAATTTAATACTCTCTCTTGAATTCTCTCTCACACAAGTTTTGACTTAAGCACGAAACGTTTTGCTCGGATCCAAAGTACGTGAGTGACACGTTTGTTCATGTTGTACTTAGCATTTTTGTTTGCGTGCTCGTTGGCCCATCCTATTTTTATCCGCAATAGTGCATTTGGAAGGATGGATCCAATTACCATCTATTTTAAGCTATTTAAGTCTGCCAATATATGCTATAGAATGAAGCCCAACTTTTTGTTTTGTCAAATGAAAAAAAGAAAAAACTTGGACGAACCATACCTTTTGATTTTCTCTTCGAATGAAAATATGCAGCAGCTGCAGCAACAACTGCAATACTAAGAATAGCAACCAAAATACTCAGAGCATTCGCACCGAGCATTTGCGTTTCTAGGAACTCCATATAAATTAACCACGAAGCATCAAATTGAAGAACCAAGAATGCATGATATATTTATTCAGTTTACCATATTCTTTGCTTCTATTGTGATCTTTTTCTGCTTGCAATAGGCCCCCATAGGATACTTATTCACTGAACTGCATCCTGAAGGAAAGCATCATTAGCTTTTGGTTTATCTTTTCACTTGGGGCGGGGCGGGGCGGGACGGGCAGGGGGTTCGGTGTATGGGGGGTTGAAGAGTGATAAGTGAATGGGTATCTTGCACAGCGAGGATGAGAGATGCAATTCAGAGAATGTGCTTGCTGCACTTGTTCAAAAAGAGAACACAGAAGATATGAAAAATCATAACTAGTGCTAGGAAATGGGGTATAACTAATGAAGCTTTAGCGACGATAATAGATTGAGAAGATACACTATACTAGGTTTAGAAGATGAAAGAATGATGGTAGGAATTTAATTTTCCTGAACTCAGTAGTCCTACTCCTACTACTGCTACTCTACTACCACTCCTACTACTGCTATACAACTGAAAGTATTCGGAGTAATGTGATCTTCACTGGTAATTTTACTTTTTCCCCTCGTTTGCCTCCCTTGGAATCTTGTTCACATTCTGAAGGATTCTCTTGACTGCAATGTCAAATGCATCTTCAAGGCTGTCCAATCTGGATCTTGGATCTGCATATATAATTCGTGGAATCAACTTTATGACCCTGTGGCTCATGGCTGTCACTCTTTCCTTAGATATTCTTTGCAATATCTTCTCAATGTCAGCCTTCCCATCTAACACAAACTGCTCCGGTATGAACACCGAGTACTTTGTAGAATTTTTAGGTAAATGCCATTTATATTGGTTATAAGCGGAACCCGGATGGAAGAAAACCGGAATACATCCTGCCAAGATCGAATCAAAAGTTGACCGCCTAGTGTAAGAATCCCCGGGAGGCTGCAAGCAAAATACGGAGCTTCGGAATATTTTGATGACATTGACCGGATCCATACAGTCAAATTTGTTACAATCAAGCAACTGACATTCCCTCGAAGCAATGCACTGGTGGATGATCTTCCCACGGATAGATTTTGTATCATCAGGCCTCGGTGCACCCACAAAAGAGAACAAGTATCGCCTCTTTTGTCTTCGTATCGTGTTTTGCCATTGAAATACCTCGGTAGCGCTTGAAGGGTGGAAGTACGTAGGGTATGGTATCGCGACTTCGTTTTGACTCCAAAGGCCAGATTCAATTCCCAACACCGTCATGTTTTCGACTTCTGGCAGTTTCAGGAGTTTGTTACCCCATCCGGAGTCCGTCTCGTTTTCTCTTCTAAAATCCCAAGTTATTCTTCCGGTAACAAAGAAGTGATCTCTACCACGCATGTAATTCCATTCAGGTTTTTCAGTGAGCCATTTGACCAAATCAAGTGGATTTGAGTCTCTAAGCGATGTGTTATACCCACCCCAGAGATAACGACCCACGTCTAGGCCGGGGTAGTAGGGTACATAAATTGCCGAAGCCAACGACGAATCATTGGTTAGACATTCGTACTGCCTCATTCTGTTACGAAATATGACTTCCAACGCGAACTGGTTGGTCACGAACCAACCATCGTTTTGAAGAATCTTATTCGAGTTTTCAGCCCTAGGACCAAGACCCATGTTGGACAAGGAATCACACATGTTAAACCATCTATTCAGCGAAGAACAGTCCCTTACGATATCGTCGTTGAATCGACTAGGAAGACCATGAACATAAACGTATCGTCCCGTGCAAGAATACGATGCTGGCTTCTCTGTCACCATGTTAGGGCTACTAGGCTGTTCGGGGACAAGTTTAGTACTACCCTCCACCATGGGTATCGTGTTATTGCTTGGCAAAGGACTAGTGCTTTCAGTGAAAAACCATTGAGAAGAAGCAAGGAATAAGGTGGTATAATTTTGACGGAGAGGCAGAATAACAAATAGCACAAAGAAAACCGTGCTAGCACAGGCTAGTGCATCGGTGCAGAACTTACGTGGGCGGATTCTTGGTTTGCTCTTCCGACGGTGATCTCTATAGGCCTTCATGGTCATCAATCACATCTCAGTGCCGGGAGAGAGGATGAAGAGGGGGCTGCGCGCTTTGTTCTCATGGTGAAGGGCGGCTTGCTTTGAAGGCAAGATTTAGGCCTCGCTGTTAAGCCCCTACTCCTAGTAGGAAACTCGTTACTGTTATGGAAATTTCCATACACATTGGATACTCTGTTTAATTGCTTCCCATAAATGTGGAATGCCACCTCATGGTGATTACTACGGTCATTGGGATTACGCCTATGACTTTCATGATAGATTACTCACATTTAATGTGTTTAATTAGATGGGGTAATTGAACCGTGAATTTCACTTTTATAAAGGATAATCACACCAAACTCCTTGTTTGGATTATAATGAGATAGATTTATCAAATTTTGAGGAGGGATTTAAAAGGAGATTTGGTGTGCTAAAATCCTCTGTACGACCAGACTAGTTATTTGGCAAATCCTTACCACAAATGTAGGGAGAAAGTGACTTTTTTTGTCTCCATTTTTAGCAACCTTCTTCCACTAAAAAAAAAAAACTCTCTCACTGAGTTTTATCCATACACCATCAATCTATTATATGGATTCAATTTTTCATATATAAATCCACATATAAAATTCTCGCTTCTTCAAACCGTCCAAACACAAAATTTGCAATTTCATAAATTTTGTAAATCAGCAAATTTTAAAACGAATGGATTTTGAAGTGTAAGGTACTTTTGAATTCTCGATCCAAACGCACTTTATTGTTTTGTGTAAAAATGATTGTTTTTATTTTCATTTAAAACGTCATTCATGGGGTCTGTGTGTGTGGCTGTGTTTAACTTTTATATGAAAGGAGGAGGATTCTAGAACTCATAGGCCCGACTATAAACCTCTACGATACAGCGAAAACACCTTACCTGCATCTCGTAAACGAGACTCCACGAGTTCAGTTAATTGTAAAAATTACAAGTTTATACAGTTTCACAATTCAATGACAAACACAACCACATGCTCAATTATACTTCATTAAACAAAAAAGGACACATATATCTACGGACTAGTTTCAATGGGCGTGCTTTGCCTGTGGCCTTAACGCAACAGTTATTGTTGAGGCCACCCTTCACTTCTGCACCTATGTCTTACCCGTTCATAAGGTAAACAGTTTTATAGCATTCTTGCAGCCATTTTAGCATTCAATGGGCAAATGTAATGCATGTGACCCTAATACACTACTGTCTACTAGCATAGTAATCAAGCAAAGCGTGAGCAGTTAAGTCTTGATCGTAGGTAGAAACTTAATAGAACTAATGAATGGTATATCATGGTTGGGGCTAAACGAACACTTTTTATCTTTTGCTAAATCCAAATCTATTTGTTGCTAAAGTATCGAAAGATGTTATTAAAGTATCTTTTAGCGATAAAAGATGCGGGATTTAGTAAAAGAGCGTATCAACGTAGCCACGTCCATATATGAATCGCTTAAGAAAACTCACAGAACAGTAGTTAACATCATAGGCCTGTTTTTAGTTAAGTCAAGAAACAGTAAATTACACTTCAACGACTGAAAAATTGATAAAATACGATGTTTAACCGATGATTATGAATGTTAAACCTAATAGTCATGAAAGAAGAATATAGTATGCATTTCCTTCGAGTGAACTTTTAAACTTATAATGGGAAAAAATAGTTTAACTCTCCACTCTTATTCTTCTGTGTACACAGAATAACTTACTTTTGACTCTATATATATGGGGATCGATCCCCATATATATATATATATATATATATATATATATATATTTTCCATAATCATAGTTTCATTTTTTAATACTTGGTTTCCACGTGCGACTCCTTGTTGCTATATTCGCTCCTAATTAAAGTTAGGGTAAATTACACACGGCACCCCTGAGGTTTGCCTAAACTACACTCGGACCCCTCTATCTTTTTTAATTACACTAAACTACACTTTTTTATTTTTCAGTTCAAAGAATTAACAGAAGTAAGAAAATGACGCTAATACCCCTGAGAAACAAGTTAATTTACCCCTCCCTCTCCCTCTCCCTCTCTCACGAAGCCAAGCAAGCAGCGCCGCTAGCGCGCCCCGCCCCATCACGGTCACCGCCACGGCAGCTCCTCCGAGAAAAAATCGGTGCCATACCGATTAGGGATGGACTTGGTGTAGACGGTGTTTGTGTTAGATCCGTCAGGGCCCAGGTTGATGCGGCCTCCATCACCGCCGAGCAGACCTGCTCCATCTTCGAGCAGAAGCACGTCTCTCCTCCGAGTTCTCTACAGATCCAATCACAGCACTCACGGCTTGCCTCCTCGCTCGAACAGCGCCTCGCCGAGCTCGCCCACCTTCAGGTCGACAAGCACCAAGGCCATCTCCAATCGGTAATCCATGACGACGGTGTTTGTGTCAAATTCGGTTCAGATCCTTGCCTTCCAGTTCAGATCCGATTGATCGCCGAAGATGTCCGAGGTGGACTAGGAGTCCAAGAAGGAGTCTTACACCGTGGTTTGCGACGGTCCGGCGAGTGCCCCATCGTCTCTTCCCAGAGCCGCTGACAAAAAGAACAGCCTCGTGATTGTTGATCATTGGTGGAAATTAGGAGAGGCCAATAAAGGAGAGATTAGGTCTTTTTCTTGATTCAGACGCCTCCTCTGCACCGTAATGTTTTTTGTTAGCCATTGACGCCATCGGCCCAATCGCCTTATCTGTATCTCTAGATCAGGGTGGGCATAGTTAGGAGAGTCTCAGAGAAGAGGCGAAGTGTCCGCCGCCGATGTGCGTATGTGTGTGTTTGATGGGTAGTGCGGGTTTGGTGTAAGATGGTGTTTGGATATGCGGTAGTTGTCGGTAGTGGTCGTCGGTGTGTATGAAAAATTAGGAGAATCAGCCTTTGGCAGCGGTGGTGAGGCGTCGGCGACAGTGGCGGTACTGAGGCATCGGCGGCAGTGGCGGAGCATCGGCGGTAGTCGCTAAGCATTGGGTTGTAAAAAAGAAGAAGAGGGCATTTTGGGGATATCATAATAATTGAAAGGTGCCATAACTTTTCTTAACGGTTCTTTAACGGAACTGGGCTTTATGTAAGACAGTGACAAACCACAAGGAGCGGAGAGTAATTAAAAAAGATAGGGGGTCCGTGTGTAGTTTAGGCAAACCTCATGGGTGCCGTGTGTAATTTACCCTTAAAGTTATAGATTCCCTCCGGAGCTATACAAATTTAGCCATCTAAGGACCAACTTTCACTTAGGGTCCACAAAATGAAACTTTTTTACTAAATAGGCTATATAACTAAGATGCGCGGGGATTAGTGCATTACCTTTCTTGCTATATTTCATTTATGCAATTTTCTTGTTATGCATGTGTTTAATCATGCAAATAAATTTGAAATATATACATTTTTCTGCAATCTTAAACTAGAAATTGAAAACCATATGTACCTAAACAATCTTTTTAAGTCGCCAAAGCTGGATTTCAAGCTTTACTATATATATTTATGACTAAATCATCATACAAGGTTATGTAAATGTTACAAAAATTGTGTGATTTTTCAAGAAGTAATATTTTTCTAATGCATACTTAAGTTTGGATGTATCATGACTTCCCCTTCAAAAAAGGTAAACTTAAGAAAGGTTTCAAAGCTTTCTAATTTATGAGGAATAATATTATAACAATACCTCTCTTAATAAATTTATTCGAATTTTAATGTTTGGCAAATGCTAGGTCAATGTAAGTACTAGTAGGCAAGGGCGGACCTACGTGGGAACTAAGGGGTGCTAGTGCACTCCCCGAAATTGGAGGCGGATCCTCTGCTGTAGCTAGGGCTACAACATAAGGTGTTGTAATGCGATCGTGGCCGTCGATCTTGATCCAACACCTAAAAGATAGCCACGTTGGCGGAAAGCATTGTTGTTTCCTACGAACTCCACAACCTTACCCATTCTTTTCTTCACCATTTCAGAAATCTTCAGCTAAGATTTCAACAAAGATTCAGAATAACCATATTGTCTTGAAATCAAATATCTTCTGTTTTCTTTCCTCTTCCAAGTTAAATCTGCTCCATGAGTCCATATAGAAATCTATACTTTAATTTACAAGCTAAGGTTAATGCAAGAGTTCTCAAGGGCCAAACCATAAGCTAAAGAAAGATCAGAGCTCAAACTTGTGCTTTTGCAGAAATCCCGAATACCATCCTTCTCTTCTCCAAAACACTCATGCATATCACCTTATCCTAGTAAAACCCATTTCTAAGATCTCTAATCCATCAACAAGTTTCACATTTTAGGATGAAACAAGAAATGAGAAATTTAGGGATAAGAATTATGTGTGGAATTCATTCTCGCCGGCTGATTCGTTCAATCCTGAAAGAAGACGCCGGTGCTTGGACTTGGCCACAAGAACGACGAAGATGAAGAATTTGACTCCACTGTTATGTTTCTTTAGTGCCGAAGCTTCCAATTTCATCCCTTCCGTCTCCTCATGGATGTGGCGTCTTTGTAGCCGTTGGATCAAGATTGACGGCCTCGATTCGTGTTACAGCACCTATGCCGTAGCCCTAGCTACGACATAGGATCCGTGTCGCTCGAAATTTTGATTTTTTTTTGGGAATTGCACCCTGTCCCCCGAGACCCTGTCCGCTCTGCCTCTTAGTCTCTCACCTCTCTCTCTCTCTCTCTCCCGGTGACCGGTGACTGCACTCCGACCGTGAGTCCATGACGACGGACGACGGCGACTGCCACTGCCCGAGCGCCCGAGCACGAGCTGTAACCAGATCTGAATGCCGGATCGTTTCTCGAGCTACGTCTATGCCGTTGTGCGGCTGAAAGTGACGGGCGTCGCCGCGACGACCAAGTGGTCAACGGCTGTGCAGCTGCAGCTTGTAGGCGACGCTGTGACTGACCAACGGGCGAAGGTGACCGGTCACCGGCGAGCTTTTCTCATTCTCTGCTCTCTCTCAGCTAACTGGCTGACTGCTGTGACTTCCCATCTTGAGGTAAACTGCTTCTTTATCTTGAAAATTGAAATTATAGTTTAATTTCAGTAATTGATTATATAGAAATTTAAAAAATACGTTTGGTTAATTTGCTTGCTAATTCTTAATTGGTGAGCAGAAATTATGCCTTTATTATATATATTTATGTTCCCTAATGAAAATGCTAAACCAAATAATGAAGTATGCTTGATTATATATATTGCATAAATTATTGGTGATTTGGTGGAAGTTGGAACACCTTAATTATTTGGTTAATTTGCTTTGCTAATTCTTAATTGGCTAATTACTTTTCTAATTCATAAATTAGTGCATAGATAGTTTATAATTGTGTTGGAATGTGACGTTGAGCTTGAGTTTGTTTGGCTATTTAATTTTAAAACTGAGAGGTTGAAAATTTACTGTTTGTTGGAATTTGATGTTGTGTTGAGATTGGGAGGTGGAGCTTGAGCTCGAGAGCGGAGATTGATCTTGGGATGTGATTTAGTTTTAAAATTGGGAGTTTGATCTTGAACTTGAAATGTACAGTTATTTAACTATGTGAATTTGTGTTGAGAACTGAGATTTTGAGATTTTATTCCAATGTGTGTGTGTTTTTTTTTTCCAGAATGGAAAAGTTTTTTAGAAAGAAAGGAAAATTGATAGAATCCTCGCAGTCTAATCAAGATAGTATTATTTTAGTAACAAAAATTTTTGGCTATTATTTTACTAACAAATTTTTTTGGTGAATTCGATATAATTTTTGCACCCCTGAAAAAAAATCCTGGTTCCGCCCCTGCTAGTAGGAAGTTCAATAGTTGATGGCAAATGCTAAACATGGCACCAATAAAGGAGTAATTAATGCGTCGATCTTCCACCATTAGCATTAGTGGTAAACTTTGGTAGGTAATTCTATTTTTATCCCCCACATATGGCACATTACCACCATAACCCCTCAAAGAAATTTTGTAGTAAAATTCTCCGTCATATATGGGAGACATAGCACTGTTTTGCCTTGTGTTAGCGGATATAAATCTTCAATTAAATCCTTATTCGCAAAATTAGCCCCCAAAAGTATGGAGGGCATTTTAGGGCAGACTGGATTTTATGAAATTTGTAAGTTTATCCCCCAAAGTACATTGTTTCTGCTCAATGATTTTTTTGCAGAACTTTTAAAAAGTTTGAGAAAACTTTGTTAAATCAGATCAATGGTGGCAAGATCAATGGTGGCAAGGCTGACAGAATTCCAATTATGTGAATGCATTTATAACTTTATGCTTAGTATTACTGAGTTATAAGGTTGTCTCTGCCCTGCATGTATAGCTCCATCTCTTCATAATAGGTTAACTATAGTAAGAAGGAGATAAAACAGAAAAGGGAGAAGGCAAAAAAGAAAAAAAAATAGTGTGGAAGAGAAGTATGAGGGCGAGGGACAGGAAATAGAACAATGTAAATATACTATTTACTTTGTATGTTGTAAAATTACAGCACCATCACTGTTAGATCAAAAGGTGTAGTAAATTTTGATTTGTTTAGAGTTTAAAATCTTGCTTTTGCATAACTCACTTGTTCTCGTAACATACTTTTTTTTTGGTAATGAGATATTTATATTAGCTAAAAGGAAGATCATTTACAACTTTGTTTCTAACTTCTTCCAAATTGGACAAAAGATTGGACGAAGGAGGAACACAATCAAAAGAATTACAATGAAAAGCTTTAGCAGCTAGCCTATGTGCACCTAAGAGAGCACTTGTAGGAACAAAACACATATCCCAGCACGTCACTTTCTTGAGCAAAATTTTGGCTTCATCCAGAATTGGTTTGGTTCTCCGGTACTCATTTAAGGGGTTAATTTTATGCTACACCCTATACTTAGGGGTCAGTTGCTCCCAGCACCCCGTAGTTCTAAAATTGGCATCCAACACCAAAAATTAAAAAAACTTGGTATCTAGCACCAATTGATGGTCAAAAATGGCCTTTGACCAGACGTCTGTTAATTTTTTAAGGGCAAAATGGTCTTTTCATCCATGAAATCCTAGTCAGCTCTAACCCCCTAAGCCCAACGTTATTTCTCTCTTCCATATTTTCTCTCTCTTTCCTCTCTCTCTCTCTCTCTCTCTCTCTCTCTCTCTGTGCCCCCAACCACCGTGCACCAAGAACCCGCCTCTAGCGTCGCCGAGGTCTTTGGCGTCCAGCGTTGCCCCACGCCCTCTTCACCTAGCCTAACCTGTCACTCTCACCCTCGATTTGGACCACTGATTATGTGGTGATCATGTTGTGCAGTGGCTGATTGGGCTCGCCGGAGATCGATGGGGAGATCGGATGATGGGGTGATTGGGTATGTTGTGATTACGGCGGTAGGCAGGGGGAGTGTCTGATGGTCGTTTGATTGGAGGCGATAATGGCTCATTGAATGGTCACTGTTAGTCGAACGCCGGTTATTGGTGGTCATCATTCGGTTTGAGGTGGTGACCGTGGGTGAGGGAGGGATTGGTGGTTGTGGGTGGTCGTGGGTGAAGGATTTATGGCAGAGGCGGCGGTCATCAACGATAGGCGTTGGTGGCCGTGATTCAATCGGAGGGGGGTGCCGTGGGTTTCGGGATTGGTGGTTGTGGGTAGTTATGGTTGGTCGTGGGTGGCCAATTGTGGTGGGTCGTGATGATGGGGAGAGTGGTGGCGGGGATGGTGGCACACCGGGCAGTGGCTTCGGTCAGAGGCGATGGCTCGTCAGGCAGTGGTTTCGGTCGGAGGAGGTGGCCGCACGTTTCGATATTGATTGGGAAGATGAATAGTTTGGGAGAGAAAAAGGGTGAGGAAATGACGTGGAGGGTCTGATTTTAATTATTGGGGCCATTTGGAGCTGACGTGGACGAAAGGTGGATATAATAGGTAAAATTACCATTTGCCCCTTAAAAAGTAACAGATGTATGGTCAAAGGCCAGTTTGGCCGTTATTTGGTGCTGAATACCAAGATTTTAAAAAATTTGGTGTTGGGTGCCAAAATTAGAACTACGGGGTGCTGGGTGCAACTGATCCTTAAGTATAGGGTGTATCGTAAAATTAACCCCTCATTTAAGAGTCTCTTAAAGATTTTTGATCACAACTTCTGCATCTCCTTCAAAGATAACGTATTGCTTTTTGAAGTGGATTGCAGATCAGATGGATAGGAGAGTTGCACAAGCCTCAGCTTCTTCTGGTTTCCTGTGAGATTTAATTCTGAGTAACCAAATTCACAATCTCCCAAGGTATTTCGGCATATTAATTACAGCTGCACGGGAGTGTGACCCTTGAACAGCCGCATCAAGATTGATCTTGTGCCATCCAACCGGTGGCTTTATCCATATGTTACTGGCTAGCTTCGGTTTATTAACTTCTTGCAGTGCTTCCAGATTGCTCATAGCCGCTGAATTGATTTTTCCAGCCAGAGTGAAGGGATCAAGAGGACATTTCTCATGGATAAGTTTATTTCAGGCAAACCAAAGTAGGTCCATGAGTGTGGCAGCTAGGAGAGTGTATTCGATATGGTTCTCCTTAGCGGTGTTTCCGCTATAATTGCTAATTATTCTAGGTCAAATGATTTTGTAGAAGAATGAAAAATTTTCCATTGATGGAAAAAAGGCTTGGGTCATTGGACATTGGAAGGGTGCCGAGTATCTAAACTACATCTTTCAAATGAGTGAGAAGGAAATTGATATATAAGTTGCTACGATCTAACTATACTACTTTCAAACACATGAACAAAATATAATTGAGCTTTCTACAAATATTTTCCCACGTGAAGTACTTTGTACCTTAATTATTGCGCTTACTAATATATTTCAAGCTCTTTTGATCCATCGAGACAGATAATCACAACCACAAGATAAAATTCAGCTGTAACTGCAACAGAGCTCAAACTTAGAAATTACCTTTGAAAAGGAGTTGGAAGTACCCACAACATGCGAAGCTAGTCATAAAGTTAATTCCAATTTTGCATCACATTCTTTCAAGAAAATAAGGCAAAAACCAGGAAGTTACGGAACCACCATGGTTGTGTGGTTAATTATCTGAGCTCATCAACAAAAGTTTATATTTTATAGCAGCTTCCATGCTAATACGCGATGCGACCTTTTGCTGAAACACACAGCTTTGGAGAAGGAAGTGACTTCTAAGGGAAACTATTTTTTATAGATCTTGATAAAAGCTCTTGGATTTCATTTCATGTTTTATATAATTTGATGGTCACATGTTAATTCATAAGGCTTATTTATTAGAGTTTGGCTGTTGATAAGTTCATGACTCCAATGTGTTTATGTTTATATGTACATAAAATATTGTTTGATTGCAATATTTAACGAAGAGCCCAAAGATCGAAACCCGTTAAGTTCATATAAGTAGTCTCACATCCCAATAGCATTAAAATGATAAGTAACCACCAAGCGCATAGGTCAGCTGGCAAAGGGGCTGTCCTAACTTAACTAAAGGTCTCGGGTTCGAGCCCTGGGAATGCTACTGCGTTAAAACTTGGTAGAGAGAGCTTCTTTCGCCCATGTTGTCATGTCCGGCTTGAACCCGGATTAGTCGGCTCCCAATGTGGTGTCCGGATACCAGATGGTATAACAAAATAAATTAAAATAAATTAAAATGATATGTGAGGGATATTGGTCTCAGCCCTACAAATAATAGAGCTCTGGCATTTGATTTGTCCAAGTTTTTTAATATTACTTGGATCCCTCAATGAAAATTACTTGAAATACACACGATTTGATTATGAATCAGCTAGTTGAAAGGTATACGAAACGTGCTTCTCTCATGGATGCCAAGATGTAAACAAAGCTAAAATCATTGGTAAGTGCAAAATGTATCAAGTATTCCTTTGCCGATTGTGTTTCTTCTAAGGACTAGGCTTATCTCCATGACACCATCCACACAATTTCACATGATACTATTGACGCCAGAAAACAAATTCTTAATTGATAAGTTATTGACTTAAACATTAGCGATAGCCACTCTTGATGATCATTAAAGTTAATGATTTGTCCTTAACTAATTGCAATTAAATGATTCTAAGGTTCAGATTACTATTTATACAAGGAGATGACGAAGGATTCACATTTGGAAGTTATTTTCACATGTGAAGAAACTAACCTAAGGTAAACGTGTTCCTATTTTCAAGAGGGTAGCTACCCATTAGGAGAAGTTATTTTCTAAGTGGTCGATGGTAATTATTTTTTACAAGTAGTTTATGTTTTATGTGGTAGTTCTTTTGTTGCGTAAATATTAGATGCAAGACACAATGTGAGAAACATCAATCAAATATTTTTCTGTTTTTTTTTCTCTTAATCAGAGAGAAGTCTCTCTTCTTTTGAAGATTTTGGGTGAAGATTAATGTAGCTTTTCATGATAAAAGCCTTCATAGATTAGAAGTTAGATGCTTTTAATTTACGTGTGAGTGCACTTTCTAGATTTTACGTTTTCATTTTCGCAGTTTCAAATCTTTCAAAAGTTTTTAAGAAGTTCTCATCAAAAGGTAAAAAAGAACCCTTACATTTGAATTAATTGTATCAACTGCCTACAAATTGATTGTGTGTATGCATAAGAGCGCAAATAGATGCACAATTGGTCAAGCTTTCCGGTCAAAAACGGTGTTGGTGTAGCAGGCTTCCCACTGATCGTACTAGTTTGAGGTTGAATGTGTTGATAGATGTGGCCACATCTGGGTCTTTAAAGAGGCGGCTAGTCCAATTTTTTCGTCTACACTGGAATGTCATGCACAATGTGGGCTAAACAAGGAGTTGGAAAGGGACGCAAAGGCGTTTTTCTACTTTTGTTTAACATGTTCTTTTTTTCTTGATTCATACTAAAGGTAAATAAATGTGTTTTGAGTGACAAGATCTAGCAGATTTTATTTTTTTATTTAAATTTTAGAATTGCATTTCAAAAAGGAAAAATTGCGTAAAATACCCTTGTGGTTTGGGGCAGTTGCAAAAAGATCCTTCTTGTTACAAAAATTGCAAAGGCCTCCCTCTAGCGCTCAGTTTGTTGCAACTGTTAGAAAAGTCATCCAAATTAATGGGGCGTGCTTTTCACACTCTTGAAAAATGCGTGTAGTAAGAAAACTATATATTAAAAAGACTAAAGTACCTTCCCTTTTCCCAATTCCACCAAAACCTAAACCTAACCCTAACCCTAGCCGCCACCCTCACCACCACTGTCCCAGTCTGCCACCTGCGCCACCCACAATCGGCGCCACCACCACCCCGGCCCTGTGTGCCTAGCAGCCGCTAGCCTCGTCACCATGCGCCGTCGATGTAACCCACCACCCTGTCTTCCACTTGACCCACCCACAACCGGCGCCACCCTATTTCTCATCCAACCCTGCCGCATCACATCACCGCCAAACTTAATCACACAGGCAAGAACCTTACCTTTTCGGCGATAAAGTAA
>JAVXUO010000827.1:0-97661 GCA_033065855.1 Escallonia rubra
TTTATACAGTTATACAATTCAATGACAAACAGAACCACATGCTCAATTATACTTCATTAAACAAAAAAGGACACATATATCTACGGACTAGTTTCAATGGGCGTGCTTTGCCTGTGGCCCTTAACGCAACAGTTATTGTTGAGGCCACCCTTCACTTCTGCACCTATGTCTTACCCGTTCATAAGGTAAACAGTTTTATAGCATTCTTGCAGCCATTTTAGCATTCAATGGGCAAATGTAATGCATGTGACCCTAATACACTACTGTCTACTAGCATAGTAATCAAGCAAAGCGTGAGCAGTTAAGTCTTGATCGTAGGTAGAAACTTAATAGAACTAATGAATGGTATATCATGGTTGGGGCTAAACGAACACTTTTTATCTTTTGCTAAATCCAAATCTATTTGTTGCTAAAGTATCGAAAGATGTTATTAAAGTATCTTTTAGCGATAAAAGATGCGGGATTTAGTAAAAGAGCGTATGCCACGTCCATATATGAATCGCTTAAGAAAACTCACAGAACAGTAGTTAACATCATAGGCCTGTTTTTAGTTAAGTCAAGAAACAGTAAATTACACTTCAACGACTGAAAAATTGATAATATACGATGTTTAAGCGATGATTATGAATGTTAAACCTAATAGTCATGAAAGAAGAATATAGTATGCATTTCCTTCGAGTGAACTTTTAAACTTATAATGGGAAAAAATAGTTTAACTCTCCACTCTTATTCTTCTGTGTACACAGAATAACTTACTTTTGACTCTCTCTCTCTCTCTCTCTCTCTCTATATATATATATATATATATATCTATATATATATATTTTCCATAATCATAGTTTCATTATTTACTACTTGGTTTCCACATACTACTCCTTGTTGCTACATTCGCTCCTAATTAAAGCTAGGGTAAATTACACACAGCACCCCTGAGGTTTGCCTAAACTACACATGGACCCCTCTATCTTTTTTAATTACACTAAACTACACTTTTTTATTTTTCCGTTCAAAGAATTAACAGAAGTAAGAAAATGACGCTAATACCCCTAAGAAACAAGTTAATTTACCCTTCCCCCTCCCTCTCCCTCTCCCTCTCACGAAGCCAGGCAAGCAGCGCCGCTAGGGCGCCCCCGCCCCATCACGGTCACCGCCACAGCAGCTCCTCCGAGAAAAAATCGATGCCATACCGATTAGGGATGGACTTGGTGTATAGACGGTGTTTGTGTTAGATCCGTCAGGGCCCAGGCTGATGCCGCCTCCATCACCGCCGAGCAGACCTGCTCCATCTTCGAGCAGAAGCACGTCTCTCCTCGAGTTCTCCGCAGATCCAATCACAGCACTCACGGCTTGCCTCTTTGCTCGAACAGCGCCTCGCCGAGCTCGCCCAGCTTCAGGCCGACAAGCACCAAGGCCATCTCCAATCGGTAATCCATGACGACGGTGTTTGTGTCAAATTCGGTTCAGATCCTTGCCTTCCAGTTCAGATCCGATTGATCGCCGAAGATGTCCGAGGTGGACTAGGAGTCCAAGCAGGAGTCTTACACCGTGGTTCGCGACGGTCCGACGAGTGCCCCATCGTCTCCTCCCAGAGCCGCCGACAAAAAGAACAGCCTCGTGATTGTTGATCACTGGTGGAAATTAGGAGAGGCCAATAAAGGAGAGATTAGGTCTTCTTCTTGATTCAGACGCCTCCTCTGCACCGTAATGTTCTTTGTCAGCCATTGAAGCCATTGACGCCATTGGCCCAATCGCCTTATCTGTATCTCTAGATCAGGGTGGGCATAGTTAGGAGAGTTTCAGAGAAGAGGCGAAGTGTCCGCCGCCGATGTGCGTATGTGTGTGTTTGATGGGTAGTGCGGGTTTGGTGTAAGATGGTGTTTGGATAGGCGGTAGTTGTCGGTAGTGGTCGTCGGTGTGTATGAGAAATTAGGAGAATCAGCCTTTGGCAGCGGTGGTGAGGCGTCGGCGGCAGTGGCGGAGCATCGGCGACAGTCGCTAAACATTGGGTTGTAAAGAAGAAGAAGAAGAGGTTTTGCATATAACTTTTTCTTAACGGTTCTTTAACGGAACTGGGCTTTATGTAAGACAGGGACAAACCACAAGGAGCGGAGAGTAATTAAAAAAGATAGGGGGTCCGTGTGTAGTTTAGGCAAACCTCATGGGTGCCGTGTGTAATTTACCCTTAAAGTTATAGATTCCCTCCGGAGCTATACAAATTTAGCCATCTAAGGACCAACTTTCACTTACGGTCCACAAAATGAAACTTTTTTACTAAATAGGCTATATAACTAAGATGCGCGGGGATTAGTGCATTACCTTTCTTGCTATATTTCATTTATGCAATTTTCTTGTTATGCATGTGTTTAATCATGCAAATAAATTTGAAATATATACATTTTTCTGCAATCTTAAACTAGAAATTGAAAACCATATGTACCTAAACAATCTTTTTAAGTCGCCAAAGCTGGATTTCAAGCTTTACTATATATATTTATGACTAAATCATCATACAAGGTTATGTAAATGTTACAAAAATTGTGTGATTTTTCAAGAATTAATATTTTTCTAATGCATACTTATGTTTGGATGTATCATGACTTCCCCTTCAAAAAAGGTAAACTTAAGAAAGGTTTCAAAGCTTTCTAATTTATGAGGAATAATATTATAACAATACCTCTCTTAATAAATTTATTCGAATTTTAATGTTTGGCAAATGCTAGGTCAATGTAAGTACTAGTAGGCAAGGGCGGACCTACGTGGGAACTAAGGGGTGCTAGTGCACTCCCCGAAATTGGAGGCGGATCCTCTGCTGTAGCTAGGGCTACAGCAGAGGTGCTGTAATGCGATTGTGGCCGTCGATCTAGATCCAACACCTAAAAGATATAGCTACGTCGCCTGAGCTATAAAGCATTGTTGTTTCCTGCGAACTCCACAACCTTACCCATTCTTTTCTTCACCATTTCAGAAATCTTCAGCTAAGATTTCAACAAAGATTCAGAATAACCATATTGTCTTGAAATCAAATATCTTCTGTTTTCTTTCCTCTTCCAAGTTAAATCTGCTCCATGAGTCCATATAGAAATCTATACTTTAATTTACAAGCTAAGGTTAATGCAAGAGTTCTCAAGGGCCAAACCATAAGCTAAAGAAAGATCAGAGCTCAAACTTGTGCTTTTGCAGAAATCCCGAATACCATCCTTCTCTTCTCCAAAAC
Source organism: Escallonia rubra (assembly GCA_033065855.1). Classification (NCBI taxonomy): domain Eukaryota; kingdom Viridiplantae; phylum Streptophyta; class Magnoliopsida; order Escalloniales; family Escalloniaceae; genus Escallonia; species Escallonia rubra. Next base: position 3,215 of record JAVXUO010000827.1, read on the forward strand.
ACTCATGCATATCACCTTATCCTAGTAAAACCCATTTCTAAGATCTCTAATCCATCAACAAGTTTCACATTTTAGGATGAAACAAGAAATGAGAAATTTAGGGATAAGAATTATGTGTGGAATTCATTCTCGCCGGCTGATTCGTTCAATCCTGAAAGAAGACGCCGGTGCTTGGACTTGGCCACAAGAACGACGAAGATGAAGAATTTGACTCCACTGTTATGTTTCTTTAGTGCCGAAGCTTCCAATTTCATCCCTTCCGTCTCCTCATGGATGTGGCGTCTTTGTAGCCGTTGGATCAAGATTGACGGCCTCGATTCGTGTTACAGCACCTATGCCGTAGCCCTAGCTACGACATAGGATCCGTGTCGCTCGAAATTTTGATTTTTTTTTGGGAATTGCACCCTGTCCCCCGAGACCCTGTCCGCTCTGCCTCTTAGTCTCTCACCTCTCTCTCTCTCTCTCTCTCTCTCCCGGTGACCGGTGACTGCACTCCGACCGTGAGTCCATGACGACGGACGACGGCGACTGCCACTGCCCGAGCGCCCGAGCACGAGCTGTAACCAGATCTGAATGCCGGATCGTTTCTCGAGCTACGCCTATGTCGTTGTGCGGGTGAAAGTGACGGGCGTCGCCGCGACGACCAAGTGGTCAACGGCTGTGCAGCTGCAGCTTGTAGGCGACGCTGTGACTGACCAACGGGCGAAGGTGACCGGTCACCGGCGAGCTTTTCTCATTCTCTGCTCTCTCTTAGCTAACTGGCTGACTGCTGCGACTTCCCATCTTGAGGTAAACTGCTTCTTTATCTTGAAAATTGAAATTATAGTTTAATTTCAGTAATTGATTATATAGAAATTTAAAAAATACGTTTGGTTAATTTGCTTGCTAATTCTTAATTGGTGAGTAGAAATTATGCCTTTATTATATATATTTATGTTCCCTAATGAAAATGCTAAACCAAATAATGAAGTATGCTGTTTTATATATATTGCATAAATTATTGGTGATTTGGTGGAAGTTGGAACACCTTAATTATTTGGTTAATTTGCTTTGCTAATTCTCAATTGGCTAATTACTTTTCTAATTCATAAATTAGTGCATAGATAGTTTATAATTGTGTTGGAATGTGACGTTGAGCTTGAGTTTGTTTGGCTATTTAATTTTAAAACTGAGAGGTTGAAAATTTACTGTTTGTTGGAATTTGATGTTGTGTTGAGATTGGGAGGTGGAGCTTGAGCTCGAGAGCGGAGGTTGATCTTGGGATGTGATTTAGTTTTAAAATTGGGAGTTTGATCTTGAACTTGAAATGTACAGTTATTTAACTATGTGAATTTGTGTTGAGAACTGAGATTTTGAGATTTTATTCCAATGTGTGTGTGTTTTTTTTCCCAGAATGGAAAAGTTTTTTAGAAAGAAAGGAAAATTGATAGAATCCTCGCAGTCTAATCAAGATAGTATTATTTTAGTAACAAAAATTTTTGGCTATTATTTTACTAACAAATTTTTTTGGTGAATTCGATATAATTTTTGCACCCCTGAAAAAAAATCCTGGTTCCGCCCCTGCTAGTAGGAAGTTCAATAGTTGATGGCAAATGCTAAACATGGCACCAATAAAGGAGTAATTAATGCGTCGATCTTCCACCATTAGCATTAGTCGTAAACTTTGGTAGGTAATTCTATTTTTATCCCCCCACATATGGCACATTACCACCATAACCCCTCAAAGAAATTTTGTAGGAAAATTCTCCGTCATATATGGGAGACATAGCACTGTTATGCCTTGTGTTAGCGGATATAAATCTTCAATTAAATCCTTATTCGCAAAATTAGCCCCCAAAAGTATGGAGGGCATTTTAGGGCAGACTGGATTTTATGAATTTTGTAAGTTTTCCCCCAAAGTACATTGTTTCTGCTCAATGATTTTTTGCAGAACTTTTAAAAAGTTTGAGAAAACTTAGTTAAATCAGATCAATGGTGGCAAGGCTGACAGAATTCCAATTATGTGAATGCATTTATAACTTTATGCTTAGTATTACTGAGTTATAAGGCTGGTTGATTTCTTGAACTTCAACACAAACACAAACATGGAGATTTTAATAAAGGCACTGAATGCATGTAGATAATCACAAACAAGAAAGGTGCAGCAAATTATTTGGTCAGTATTAATTCACAACCATTGCTATTTGATATCAACCATAGACAATCACAAGCAACTATATATTATGAGAGATTTGTGATTGTGATAGAGAGAGACACGGGTGATTCTAAGAAATATTGAGAGAGAGGGAGGGTGTGTGTGCGCGTGCGTGTGTGTGATTCCAAGAGATGAAGAAGCAGAGAGAGAGAGAGAGAGAGGGAGGGTGTGTGGTGCGCGTGCGTGTGTGATTGTGTGTATCTCTAGAATATTTTACAAGAAAATCCTCCAAAAATTGTTGGTTGCCATTGTCGGAAGCCATATTGCTCGTCCATTAAAACCTATTGCGAGTATCTCTAGAGAGAGTATCTCTAGGATGATTGGCTAGTCGGTGAAAATTTAGTACTATTGCGAAATTCTAGAAGAACAAAGTGGCCACCTTCTATATAAATGCAGTCTAAGCACCTTTTTTAGGAAAAAAATTGTTGTTTATTATGTACGTAAAGAACATAATCCCCCATAATCAAGATGATCAGTTGACCACCATGAGAGAAGGTTGTCTCTGCCCTGCATATATAGCTCTATCTCTTCATAATAGGTTAACTATAGTAAGAAGGAGATAAAACAGAAAAGGGAGAAGGCAAAAAAGAAAAAAAATAGTGTGGAAGAGAAGTATGAGGGCGAGGGACAGGAAATAGAACAATGTAAATATACTATTTACTTTGTATGTCGTAAAATTACAGCACCATCACTGTTAGATCAAAAGGTGTAGTAAATTTTGATTTGTTTAGAGTTTAAAATCTTGCTTTTGCATAACTCACTTGTTCTCGTAACATACTTTTTTTTTGGTAATGAGATATTTATATTAGCTAAAAGGAAGATCATTTACAACTTTGTTTCTAACTTCTTCCAAATTGGACAAAAGATTGGACGAAGGAGGAACACAATCAAAAGAATTACAATGAAAAGCTTTAGCAGCTAGCCTATGTGAACCTAAGAGAGCACTTCTAGGAACAAAACACATATCCCAGCACGTCACTTTCTTGAGCAAAATTTTGGCTTCATCCAGAATTGGTTTGGTTCTCCGGTACTCATTTAAGGGGTTAATTTTATGCTATACCCTATACTTAGGGGTCAGTTGCACCCAGCACCCCGTAGTTCTAAAATTGGCATCCAACACCAAAAATTAAAAAAACTTGGTATCTAGCACCAATTGATGGTCAAAATGGCCTTTGACCAGACGTCTGTTAATTTTTTAAGGGCAAAATGATCTTTTCATCCATGAAATCCTAGTCAGCTCCAACCCCCTAAGCCCAACGTCATTTCTGTCTTCCCCATTTTCTCTCTCTTTCCTCTCTCTCTCTCTCTCTCTCTCTCTCTCTCTCTCAGTGCCCCCAACCACCGTGCACCAAGAACCCGCCTCTAGCGTCGCCGAGGTCTTTGGCGTCCAGCGTTGCCCCACGCCCTCTTCACCTAGCCTAACCTGTCACTCTCACCCTCGATTTGGACCACTGATTATGTGGTGATCATGTTGTGCAGTGGCTGATTGGGCTCGCCGGAGATCGATGGGGAGATCGGATGATGGGGTGATTGGGTATGTTGTGATTACGGCGGTAGGCAGGGGGAGTGTCTGATGGTCGTTTGATTGGAGGCGATAATGGCTCATTGAATGGTCACTGTTAGTCGAACGCCGGTTATTGGTGGTCATCATTCGGTTTGAGGTGGTGACCGTGGGTGAGGGAGGGATTGGTGGTTGTGGGTGGTCGTGGGTGAAGGATTTATGGCAGAGGCGGCGGTCATCAACGATAGGCGTTGGTGGCCGTGATTCAATCGGAGGGGGGTGCCGTGGGTTTCGGGATTGGTGGTTGTGGGTAGTTATGGTTGGTCGTGGGTGGCCAATTGTGGTGGGTCGTGATGATGGGGAGAGTGGTGGCGGGGATGGTGGCACACCGGGCAGTGGCTTCGGTCAGAGGCGATGGCTCGTCAGGCAGTGGTTTCGGTCGGAGGAGGTGGCCGCACGTTTCGATATTGATTGGGAAGATGAATAGTTTGGGAGAGAAAAAGGGTGAGGAAATGACGTGGAGGGTCTGATTTTAATTATTGGGGCCATTTGGAGCTGACGTGGACGAAAGGTGGATATAACAGGTAAAATTACCATTTTGCCCCTTAAAAAGTAACAGATGTATGGTCAAAGGCCAGTTTGGCCGTTATTTGGTGCTGAATACCAAGATTTTAAAAAATTTGGTGTTGGGTGCCAAAATTAGAACTACGGGGTGCTGGGTGCAACTGATCCTTAAGTATAGGGTGTATCGTAAAATTAACCCCTCATTTAAGAGTCTCTTAAAGATTTTTGATCACAACTTCTGCATCTCCTTCAAAGATAACGTATTGCTTTTTTAAGTGGATTGCAGATCAGATGGATAGGAGAGTTGCACAAGCCTCAGCTTCTGCTGGTTTCCTGTGAGATTTAATTCTGAGTAACCAAATTCACAATCTCCCAAGGTATTTCGGCATATTAATTACAGCTGCACGGGAGTGTGACCCTTGAACAGCCGCATCAAGATTGATCTTGTGCCATCCAACCGGTGGCTTTATCCATATGTTACTGGCTAGCTTCGGTTTATTAACTTCTTGCAGTGCTTCCAGATTGCTCATAGCCGCTGAATTGATTTTTCCAGCCAGAGTGAAGGGATCAAGAGGACATTCTCATGGATAAGTTTATTTCAGGCAAACCAAAGTAGGTCCATGAGTGTGGCAGCTAGGAGAGTGTATTCGATATGGTTCTCCTTAGCGGTGTTTCCGCTATAATTGCTAATTATTCTAGGTCAAATGATTTTGTAGAAGAATGAAAAATTTTCCATTGATGGAAAAAAGGCTTGGGTCATTGGACATTGGAAGGGTGCCGAGTATCTAAACTACATCTTTCAAATGAGTGAGAAGGAAATTGATATATAAGTTGCTACGATCTAACTATACTACTTTCAAACACTTGAACAAAATATAATTGAGCTTTCTACAAATATTTTTCCACGTGAATTACTTTGCACCTTAATTATTGCGCTTACTAATATATTTCAAGCTCTTTTGATCTATCGAGACAGATAATCACAACCACAAGATAAAATTCAGCTGTAACTGCAACAGAGCTCAAACTTAGAAATTACCTTTGAAAAGGAGTTGGAAGTACCCACAACATGCGAAGCTAGTCATAAAGTTAATTCCAATTTTGCATCACATTCTTTCAAGAAAAATAAGGCAAAAACCAGGAAGTTACGGAACCACCATGGTTGTGTGGTTAATTATCTGAGCTCATCAACAAAAGTTTATATTTTATAGCAGCTTCCATGCTAATACGCGATGCGACCTTTTGCTGAAACACACAGCTTTGGAGAAGGAAGTGACTTCTAAGGGAAACTATTTTTTATAGATCTTGATAAAAGCTCTTGGATTTCATTTCATGTTTTATATAATTTGATGGTCACATGTTAATTCATAAGGCTTATTTATTAGAGTTTGGCTGTTGATAAGTTCATGACTCCAATTTGTTTATGTTTATATGTACATAAAATATTGTTTGATTGCAATATTTAACGAAGAGCCCAAAGATCGAAACCCGTTAAGTTCATATAAGTAGTCTCACATCCCAATAGCATTAAAATGATATGTAACCACCAAGCGCATAAGTCAGCTGGCAAAGGGGCTGTCCTAACTTAACTAGAGGTCTCGGGTTCGAGCCCTGGGAATGCAGCTGCGTCAAAACTTGGTAGAGAGAGCTTCTTCCGCCCATGTTGTCATGTCCGGCTTGAACCCGGATTAGTCGGCTCCCAATGTGGTGTCCGGATACCAGATGGTATAACAAAAAAAATAAAAAAAAAATTAAAATGATATGTGAGGGATATTGGTCTCAGCCCTACAAATAATAGAGCTCTGGCATTTGATTTGTCCAAGTTTTTTAATATTACTTGGATCCCTCAATGAAAATTACTTGAAATACACACGATTTGATTATGAATCAGCTAGTTGAAAGGTATACGAAACGTGCTTCTCTCATGGATGCCAAGATGTAAACAAAGCTAAAATCATTGGTAAGTGCAAAATGTATCAAGTATTCCTTTGCGGATTGTGTTTCTTCTAAGGACTAGGCTTATCTCCATGACACCATCCACACAATTTCACATGATACTATTGACGCCAGAAAACAAATTCTTAATTGATAAGTTATTGACTTAAACATTAGCGATAGCCACTCTTGATGATCGTTAAAGTTAATGATTTGTCCTTAACTAATTGCAATTAAATGATTCTAAGGTTCAGATTACTATTTATACAAGGAGATGATGAAGGATTCACATTTGGAAGTTATTTTCACATGTGAAGAATCTAACTTAAGGTAAACGTGTTCCTATTTTCAAGAGGGTAGCTACCCATTAGGAGAAGTTATTTTCTAAGTGGTCGATGGTAATTATTTTTTACAAGTAGTTTATGTTTTATGTGGTAGTTCTTTTGTTGCGTAAATATTAGATGCAAGACACAATGTGAGAAACATCAATCAAATATTTTTCTGTTTTTTTTTCTCTTAATCAGAGAGAAGTCTCTCTTCTTTTGAAGATTTTGGGTGAAGATTAATGTAGCTTTTCATGATAAAAGCCTTCATAGATTAGAAGTTAGATGCTTTTAATTTACGTGTGAGTGCACTTTCTAGATTTTACGTTTTCATTTTCGCAGTTTCAAATCTTTCAAAAGTTTTTAAGAAGTTCTCATCAAAAGGTAAAAAAGAACCCTTACATTTGAATTAATTGTATCAACTGCCTACAAATTGATTGTGTGTATGCATAAGAACGCAAATAGATGCACACTTGGTCAAGCTTTCCGGTCAAAAACGGTGTTGGTGTAGCAGGCTTCCAACTGATCGTACTAGTTTGAGGTTGAATGTGTTGATAGATGTGGCCACATCTGGGTCTTTAAAGAGGCGGCTAGTCCAATTTTTCCGTCTACACTGGAATGTCATGCACAATGTGGGCTAAACGAGGTAGGGATGGCAATGGATGCGGATCTTAGATCCGTACCCGCCCCGGTACTATCCCTGCATCGGGTCAGGAGATGGGAATACCATCCCCGATCCGACGGACTTTTTAAAAACCCGTTCTGATCCGCTATGATTTATTTTTCTTTTTTTTTGGGTAACAAATCCACATCGACACATCCTGTTATGCTTAACTGTATTACAAAAGTACAAAACTGGTTCATCATGTCTGTTTGATCTCTAAAATGATCAACCATTGCCGTGTTACAAAGCAACAACACAAAAAATCTAAGAGTAAAATCTAACAAAATGTTAGAAATTGCGGAATTGCCCGATAAATTGCAAATTTCTAAATCCCCAAATGACAACCTAAATTCTCAAGTTTTCCAAATCTGTCAATGGCATCCAAAAATAAACTATGTATGTAAGAGATGGACAGAGGTCGAGCGCGCGAATCAACGATGAAGACTTTATCTTCGGTTAGAAATGATCGCAAGTTGCGATTCCTGTTGGAAATGATCGCAAGCTGAAGACCCGGCAAATGATCGTACCTTCTCTCCGGTGGATCTGGTGGTGACGGTGTTAGGTGGAGATGGCGGACTGTTAGGTGGTGGTGAAAGTTTTGGGTGGACGGTAAGGTGGTGGTGAGGTGGAAACGGTCCGTCGTGTGGGGGGTGACGGTGCTGGGGATAGATGGTGAAAGCGTAAGTTGGCTACGCCGCCGCCGGTGGAAGAGAAAATTGAGAGGAGAAAGAAGAAGACAGTAGAATAAGTGTGGTAGGCTAGGGTTTGTTATGTTGTGATGGTTATGGACGGCTAGGATTGAATGATAAGTTAGGTTTANGATTTTATCTAGCGGGGCGGATCATACAGAATACCCCGTACCCGCTGCGGGTTAATTTTTTTTATACCATACCCGCCCCATAATCCGGTCAAAGTCAAAATAACCCGCTCCTATAGGATCGGAGCGGGTCGGAGATCCGTCGGGTGCGGGTCAAATTGCCATCCTTAAAACGAGGAGTTGGAAAGGGACGCAAAGGCGTTTTTCTACTTTTGTTTAACATGTTCTTTTTTTCTTGATTCATACTAAAGGTAAATAAATGTGTTTTGAGTGACAAGATCTAGCAGATTTTATTTTTTTTATTTAAATTGTAGAATTGCATTTCAAAAAGGAAAAATTGCGTAAAATACCCTTGTGGTTTGGGGCAGTTGCAAAAAGACCCCTCTTGTTACAAAAATTGCAAAGGCCTCCCTCTAACGCTCAGTTTGTTGCAAATGTTAGAAAAGTCATCCAAATTAACGGGGCGTGCTTTTCACGCTCTTGAAAAATGCGTGTAGTAAGAAAACTATATATTAAAAAGACTAAAGTACCCTCCCTCTTCCCAATTCCACCAAAACCTAAACCTAACCCTAACCCTAGCCGCCACCCTCACCACCACTGTCCCAGTCTGCCACCTGCGCCACCCACAATCGGCGCCACCACCACCCCGGCCCTGTGCGCCTAGCAGCCGCTAGCCTCGTCACCATGCGCCGTCGATGTAACCCACCACCATGTCTGCCACTTGACACACCCACAACCGGCGCCACCCTATTTCTCATCCAACCCTGCCGCATCACATCACCGCCAAACTTAATCACACAGGCAAGAACCTTACCTTTTCGGCGATAAAGTAAGAACATCGGGCAGTGAAGGAACACTAATCGCACAAATTCAGATCTAGGGTTTCAGATCGCAATGTGTGATTTGAAACCCTAGATCTGATTTGTGCAATTCGATCCATGCTTGCGAACCCCAATCGCACAAATTTGAACCCTAATCAAACCGATTCGAACCCTAATTGCACAAATTTAGATCTAGGGTTTCAAATCGCAATGTGCGATTTGAAAACCTAGATCTGATTTGTGCAATTCGGGTTTCAAATCGCAATTCGATTTCAAATCGCACAAATTCAGATATGATATGTGCAATTCGATCCATGCTTGCACCGCCGTGAGCCCGCCGTCGATCAAGGTAGCTGGCCTTCGTGCATGTCTAGATCTAAGAATCCAGTGGAGGAGAGAATCAGAGGAAGAAAAATGGAAATGGCGAGGCCTTTTCATTTATATAGAAGGGCAATTTTGACATTTCTATTATTCTGTTACGAAAATTTTACGGTGCAACACCTTTGCAATTTCATGTGTTTATGCAATTTTTGTAACAAGAGGGGTTTTTTTGCAACTGCCCCAAACCACAAGGGTATTTTACGCAATTTTTCCTTTCAAAAAAAAAAAATATATTAAGGAATCAGTTATAAGAGTAGGGTGTCATAGGTGGCTACACTAAGAGAAACATTTCACTATCCAAAACCCTGCAAGACTAAAACTAATTACTAAGCTACATTACAAGTAAGATCTGGATAATTCATCTAGGTGGATCCATATTACAAGCATTTCTTTTTCTTTTTTCATTACAACAACTAGAATTCAAAAGAACACATCTAAAGCAACCCATGTAACTGCCAAAGTCCCTCGATTGCATATCTTGGATCAGCATTCCCATATTCTATATCTCCTCGGTAGAAGACACTTGAAACCCATTCCAATTAGTTATTCACATCTCATGGCTCATCCTAGTTGTGCATTCAAATCTCACAGTTGACTCAGAGTAACATTGGATGTAATCCTTGAAGCAAGCCCGAAAAAAGCTTATGGGAACACATCTGATCAATTGTAGCTGCGCCATCTCGGATCAAATAAGGAAACACTAATTCATTAATGCTTAAAATAACACTTGCAAAGACGACAGCTACAATGAAAATATGGTCAGGAAACGCAATTGAAAAAGAGTCGCAAAGGAGACTGCCAACACTAAGACAAGAACGACTCAAACTCAAAACTGACAAACCCTAGCAAAGACTGAGAAATTAAGATGAGGCAAAACTGCCCAAACAAACGTCAAAGGAACCCTCCCCCCCCTCCCTGGCCCCGGCCGCAAGCAAGAAATAAGCCCCAACCTCCATTCTTCCACTTTTTATCCGATCTTCACTTTCAATTATGTCCTCTCATAGCCCCGCATCCCCTCCCCCGAAAGACCCCAAACACTAGTTTGCTTACTTGGGAAGATAGGTGAAGGTTTTAAAGCAGGAATTACAGAAACCCTATCTAATTTCAGTCACTGCGGCATTAATACCAAAAGCCAATGAAAAGTGCATGACACTCAGATAGAACCTCCCTCAGCAGCACGTACTTATGATCCCCTATCCGAACAAATAGTAAAAACCAGTCAATCCAAATATAGTAAAAAACTTGTGTCTAGAAGTGGAAAAGCCATAGATAGTGTTAGTTCACATCCGAGAAAAAACATGGCGCTGATACAATTGTGGTTCAAGTGGAGTCAATTAAATGAAAAGGGATAAATATATCAAGCTTAATCAATATGTGGCAAAGGAAATGAGGTGTCATGTGTAACATATAGAGGCCAGGCAGACATCGACTGAAATTTTGCGGGCAAGGATCACTGACAAACAGGGAATAAAAGGGTAGACTCAGGCCACTGCTGTTTTGATTCAAACATTGGTGAAAGTTCCAATAGTCGCCTATGACTTTTTCGGTGACCGTCGGTGCATATTCAGGCCATCATGGCTATGCTAGTTGTATCTACAATATAACTCCTCCTCTAATAGTCCATCTCTACCGCCGATCAAAGGTGCTAGTGGAGGCTACCATCAGCCGGGTTACCCAACCACCTCAGCTGGGATTGTAACCGAAGCTGAGTTCACCGCCGGCCCTATTATATATGGAGCCTGATTTTAATCCAGAGACATTGTTACATTAGAGGTAGTCACCTGAAAACTAGTTTTATATATGTGGGTGTCTCACATAACCCACATTGGTTATGGAGAGAAGGTCACAACTTAACCCAAGTATATAAGTTGTCGTGTCCCTCGTTGGTTATTTAGAGAAGGTCACCACTTAGCTTTAAATATATATAAGTGGTCTTGTATTGTTTTTGGGTCAAGAGAGAAAATGACAACAAAGAGTGGGGGCTAGGTTTTTGGTTGTAACACTGCTGAATAGTGAAACCAAAATCTGGTCATACTCCGAGGACGTAGCCATATTGGTGAATCTCGTAATTCTTGTGTTGTGCGTTTTTTTTAAATTCTCTTTTCTTTGTTCTTCGATATATCGCTTCGCTGCTGCTGCGTTTTGTAACGAGTGGTACCAGAACTTGGGTTTGAGCTTTACTCACCTAAGTTTTACGTTTGAATGGGAGCAATCGCTGAAGAAGGTAAAGGAAAGATCGAAAATTTTAATGGTATGAATTTCCAATGGTGGTAGATGCAAGTTGAAGACTACTTGTATGAGAAAGATTTGTATCTGCCGCTGGTAGGAGAGAACCCTGAAGCGATGAATGCGAACGAGTGGGCGATTTTGGATAAAAAGGCATTGGTTACAGTAAGGCTTAGCCTGACACCGCAAGTAGCATTCGATATCTTCAAAGAAAGAACTACTGCTGTTGTGATGCAAGCATTGGAGAAATTGTTTGAAAAACCTTCTGCTTCGAATAAGGTATTTCTTATGAAGAGACTGTTTAATATGAAGATGTCTGAAAATGGTTCTATTGCTGATCATCTAACACTACAAAAAATAGGGGTTTAGGTGACACTAAAAAAGTGTTGCCAATGATAGTAAAAGTGTCGCAAAATGTTTCCCGACACTTTGTCAACGCTTTTCACAAGTGTTGCAAATTCGTCCGTCGGGAATTTTCCGACACTTCTTAGACATGTCGGCGTTTAGACTTACGACACTTTTGTGCGACACTTTCAAGTACCAACTTAATATGCGACACTTTTGAGAAAAATGTCGCTAATTTAGCGACGCTTTTATTAAAGTGCCAGTTTTTATTTGGCGGCATTATCTTTAAAATGCTACTAAATTAGCGACACTTACATTAAGTGCCAATTTTTTTTTTGCGGCATCATCTTTTAAATATTGTTCCTATTTACGGCACTTTAAATATTGTTCCTATTTACGGCACTTTTAAACAATTGTCACTAGTTTTTAGCCTGGCATATTCTGAAATTAGTCACAAAAAAAAAAAAAAACAAAACATTGGCCTAGGACGTGAAAGTGAACTATTTAAGTAGTCCTGCTCTAATCCAACACGATTAATGAACAACCAAGTCGATTTAACAAATTTATAAATTCGTCATATAGAAACAAGCTAATGCGCCATTCAACCATATCATATCCAACATTCACGTCCTAATTACATAACCATCTGGAACTTCTCAATTTAAAAAACATACAAATATAATGTCATTGAACAACCAAACCTAAAGATATAAACATCTTATCAGAAATATCATCATAGTGCATATGGGTTCTTCTAAGTCCAACAAAAGCATTGATGTATGTCTTCCCAACATATGAGCCTAAAAATAAAAAATCAAGAAAGAAGGTTATAAATATAATTGGTATAGCACAAGTCGAATTAAACTGAAAAACTAGTAAACAAACAGAATGCATTAAGAAATACAAAGACTCATATACGTACCTCACTTCATTCTTGCATCTTATTTTTCAAAATTTTCTAAGTGATGAACTTCATCTTTGCTTTTTTATGTTCAGAAACCTGAACAATTAGATCATATGTAATCATTAGTTACACAAAAGAAAAGATAATCAAATGAAAAACAGCCATGCACTCAAGTAAACATTTATACAAAAATCTCAACTAAATCCGATCATTCCTCTGTGTAATGCTACTCTTATGTGGCTAAACATCAAACAAAACCAAATGCACGAATAGAAAAAATGATCTTATATAACCAAGTTTAAAAATGTGCCATGATGTTAAATAAAATAATGCTGCTTTCAATGAGGATCCATGTAAAAAGATCATGGCAAAAAACCAAACCACACCAATGAGATGACACCATAAACTTGGTACAATTCTCGCATGGAAAGAGTAAGCCAGTACCTGATTACCAAGTGCTGTATACACATCACTGGAGTTAAGCCCAGTATAACCACTTCCCACAATAGCTACCCAATCAGGAACAACCTCCAACTTTAGAGCATGATCACTAGTTATTACAGTCTTTCCTGAAATGGTGAGAGAGAGAGAGGGAGCAACTTTTCTTAAAATTGCTATTTTAGAAACCTGAACAATGAAATCATATGCCATCATTAGCTACACAAAAGAAAAGACACACAACGGCCATATACTCGAGTAAATTTCATTCCCCGATTTTTTCGTTTGTTTCTCTTTCATTTACATGTTTAGACACAATGTATCCTATCCATGTATTTGTTCTTAACCTTTGTATCCAGGTTACGTATCATCACATCCCCATAAAGGCATCCTCAATGCCTTCTTGTAGCGCTCCTGCGCTCCACAAGTTTGGACCACTTATCATGTGTCTCGAGTAGGCTTGGAGATAGGTCATTTTACCATGCATAGTGAAGAGACCATGAAGATCAATCTTAACTTCATAAGAAAAGAAAACACTTACAACCTTAGTCCCAAATGCAAAAATCATGGCATAAAAACTAAAGTAAAAGGAATCTCTCTCAATTAAACTAACTATTGATGTGCATATAACCGGGAATTCAAGATATGCTCAAAATTCTTTTCTAATCATTCATGTAGAAGAAAACCAAGGATGTGAGTGACAGAACTTGCATCTCTAAAGTGTACTTCTCTGAAGGGGTGGCTTATATGATATTAACATTTTCTGTGAATGGAAAATCCAGAGACTGGCATATTCTATTGTTAGATAATTAAAGGAATCTACTATGGAAAGCAAACTTATACATTTGGGAGTTGAAGGTTTCCAGGTTATCAAAAACTGGAAGAATTGCAATCTGATATGTTATGAGATATAAGATATCTGCTTACTCCAACAGTTTAGTGTCAAACTCACATCTATATTTAAGTTCTCGTTAATAACTGTTTACGCATCCAAAAAAAAAAAATGCGAAAGCTTCAAAGGCAGAAAGTACTTTCCTAGGGAGCATTAAAGATTAAGCCACATTACAACTACTTTTCATAAAAATCTGTTTTGCCTTTGCTAAGCAGAGAGAGGTAGAGTGGTTTCTCGAAGGCAACATGTTAGGCATACCAGAAAATGAAAAAGAATAAGACTACATACTTTGCTTAACTTTTCGAGAAGAGGTTTACTTCTTGCATAAAGTACATACAGAAAAACTGAATTATGAAAGGTTGTCCAACCTATTATATAAGGATGACATTATGGTCTCAGGCTATGCGAATCTTTTGCCCTTTCATTTTATTTCTATCTATCATAAGGATGACGCCATGGTCTCAGGCTGTGGAAGTTTCTGCCTTTTCGTTTTATTTCTATCTATCATAAAACATAAGAGGATCCATCATAAAGTAGTGACATTGACAATAAAACACAGGAGCATTGGATGCGAGTAAACTTCTAGCTACAAACACCCAAGGAAAAAGAGAACAAATGTAAACTTACGATAAACTATTATGGTATCAGATGGTCTCATCCCTAGCTTTCCTAGAGTGGGCTTTGCATTCATCTGAAGATCTGCAATTAGATTTCTTATAGGTTATTTGAGGACCAAAATAATTAGCTTTGCGAATTATAGACAATGATCCATTAAGAATCCATGAATTCTACAACATTTATGACAAGGAGATAGGGAGAATGCAACCTAAATTACATAAAAGAAGCCTTTAAGAACTCATCAACACCTTTGACGACAATCTGTCACACCCAAACAGCTGTGCTATTTGAAGTTGATAATGGTTTTCTTGCTATCTTGTTTCATCTTTGGCAGGTTCAATTCACAACAAAAATGAAAATGGGTATACTTTCCCTGTCAATTGCCACTGTTTGCAGTTTTCATTAGATATTAAAGGCCTTCCAAGCCGCGATGCGAGTGCAACACAATTGACATGAAAAATTAGACCAAAAAGCTAGTAACTATGGATATTCAATGACATAATTCCATGTTAAGACTGAAATTCTAGATTGATAGTACAGTTACATAAAAATAAAACATGTAATTGAATAAATATGCTAATTGTAAGAAGGTTTTGTGACTTCCCATTGCATTGCATTACAAAAAAATGTAATTACTACTTTCAGTGTTGCAACTTGCAACCCTTTCTCCCAAACATTAACTCAGAAACTTGGTTGACATATTATTCCCAATGAAGAAATATAAAAAATGCTAATATTGGAGATGAAAATTACTAACATGAAATGCTCTTTCTCAATGGTTCGTCAACTGCCCATATACAATGATACATAACCAATTAAATTGCACAGAAAAAGGCCATCAAACATTGAACTGGCTTATTTCTTTTAAATTAGTGACCTCCAAGTACAAAAAGGATAGAGGTAAAGGAATTAACCAATGATATCCCAACTAATCGTGCTCATATACTTATGTAAGGGCAAGCTTTAGAAACTATCCACTAGAATGCCAATCTTTCCAGAATTGAAGTCCTTACATGTTAATTTTTTAATTCAACAAACATTAGATTGGGATAATTAGGGTTCACGAGATGGGGAGAGAGAGAGAGAGAGAGAGAGAGAGATATGTATCTGTAACTGAATGTTTCAGAGAAGAGAGACATAAATGAAAGTTGATTGCTTGGTCTTCCATGGCCGATCGTTTGTGTGCGAGAGGATAAAGAGAGGGAGGCTGTTTTGGCATGCTAATCTTGGTCTTCCATGGCTGATTGTTAGTGTGCGAGAGGGTAGAGAGAGGGAGGCTGGTTTGGTGTGCTAATCTTTTGAGTTTTGAAAAGAAGAGAAAACTCGGGGAAAAATGTGAAATTATGGGCGCGAGGCTGAAATTCTCATTTCCTGCTAAAATGTTTTTTTAGGGCCGAAGTTTATTAACATACATACTCCACATGTGCAATAGACACGCTGTCGTTTAGTGTTAAATTAACGGCACTTTATTTTAAATGTCGCTATTACGTGACTTGTTCATAATTGTCGCTCCATAAGTGTCGTTACAGGGTAAGGTGACGCTAATCAAGTGACACATAAACAAAACGTCAGAAAATTTGTGACACATTTTATTTTGTGTCATAAATGATGCGACGTTACAGTAAAAGTGTCACAGATTAGAGCCGATATACAACACTTTTTAAAGTGTCAGCAAAAAAGCGTCGCCTAAATCCCTTTTTTTGTAGTGTAAATGATTTTAACGGTGTTACATATCAATTAGAATCTGTAAGTATTAATTTTGATGATGAAATTAGGGTTTTGTTGTTTCTGTGTTCACTGCCTGATAGTTGGAATAACTTAGTGACGACATTGAGTAATTCTACTGTCTCTGAGACGCTAACACTTAATGATGTTATGAGTTCTATAATCAATGCCAAAATGCGGAGAAAGACAATTAGTGATGGTATATCATCTAGTACTGCTTTGTCCTTGGAATCCAGAGGTAGACAGAATAACAAGTAGAATAACAGGGGAAGAAGTCCTACAAGAGGAAGATCAAAATCAAGAGGCAAGTTGAAGTCTAAAGGGAGAACCATAATGTGCTGGAATTGTAACAAGGAGGGTCATAAGAAGAATGATTGTACAGAACCAAATAAGAAAAAGGGAGCAGAGGGAAGACAAGGTGATGATGAAGGGGCAAACATGGTCAGCTCAAACGAACGGACATATGATGATTTATGTCTCTCTGCTACTGTGGATGATAATTCCAAAGTGAGGTATATAGACTTAGGAGCCTCGATTCATTGTACACCTCATAAGGATTGTTTCCGTGATTATGTTCATGGTGATTATGGACATGTGACTGTCGGGAATGGATATCGGTGTAACATTGTTCGAAAGGAAAAAGTGGAAATTAAACTGTCTAATGGAGGAACCCTAGTTTTGAACGATGTTAGACATATTCCAGAATTGAATAAGAACCGTATATCCATCAGCTGGTTAGACCGCGAAGGCTATTTTGTGGCATTTGGTGAAAAACAATGGAAGGTGATCAAAGGGTCGATGATGGTAGCAAGATGTGAAAGAGTAGGAACCCTAGATACTCTTTTAGGTACCTATAACTACTTTATCTATTTGGCTTCTACTGAAAATCAGAGGACCAAGTTATGGCATCACAGGTTAGGACATTTGAGTGAGAGTGGTATGAGAATTTTACACTCAAAGAATGCATTGTCAGGGATAAAGAAGATTCAATTGGATTTTTGCGAGGGTTGTGTCTATGGAAAGCAAAAGCGGGTTAATTTTCGGAGTGATGGTAAAGAGAAGAAGACTGAAAGGCTCGAGTTAGTTCACATGGTTGTTTGTGGACCTACTACAGTAAAGTCTCTTGGAGGTAATTTCTACTTGGAACAATTGGATGGCAAGGAAATTTCTCAAACATGGAATGCGATACATTTAAGGCAATATTATCCATAAACAGATCGGGGGAGGGAGGGGGGCAATCCCTTCTCAGTCTGTCTGTTTATGTTTTAAGCTGATCTCTCAGCCTCAGTCTGTTTATGTTTTAAGTTGATCGCCTTAATTTTTAGTTTTGACTCCAGAGGTCATATTTTGATATGAATAAAAATCGATTTACATGAAGAAATTTGATTGCGTCAATAAAAACCTGATTGCATTAAAAGTCAAAGTTACAAGGATTCAAGGCAGTACAACAGGAAATCTTAAAATCTAGCCTACTCTACTAGACAAAGAAATCCTATCTACTCATCCTGATCAACAGCATCTCCCGGCACCACCAGCTCATGAGAAGAGCCCTCGGGCATAGATACCGATTGCCTTGGAGTCATTCCTGATCCTGACCCCGAAGCACCCAGACTGCGACTAACTGAGGAACTAGGCACCCGCAGACCAGCAGCTCTACGTTCGGCTTCTTCAGCCCAAAGAGCATCCTCTGCAGCAGCTTCGCGAGCAAATTTATGCTCATAGATACTCAAGTCGTATTCAGGATGATCCTTCAAAATGTCCGCCTTACACTCCTTATAACCATGAACAAGTGCCCTTTTTGAGTCGCGATAATGCAGGTCCATGAAAAACTGAGACTTCTTGAACTGCTGCACGGCCTGAGCAGCAATCGATGACTTCTCAGCCTCGAAGCAATTGACTCGAGTCGTTAGCTGCTCCACCTTCTTGCCCAAGTCCTCCACCTTCTTCTCTGCCTCTCGACGAAAGTTGTTCTCTATCATAACATTTTTCTTCTCCTCGTCCAATACTTTGTCAGCGGCAATAAGGTTCTCAGCCCCGATTTGAACCTGTGCCATGGCTTGAGACATCAACTGGACCATGCCATTGGCCGTCTCATTGACGCCGTAGCCCGACAATGTCTTGCGGTCCATGGGAATGATTGTATGACTAGACCAGTCCCATGCCGTACGAGAAGATTTGAAGACAGACTCATCGACCGATACTCCCCAGGCCGGACGATGCGGAGTGTCAGGACGAGTAGAAGAGGAAGTAGCTCTGCTCCCACCTCTACCAGAGATTCTTCGTTTCTTGGTACCTTCTTGTGACTTGTCTACCCTAGACAAAGCCAAAACAAAGTCTTCGGATTGTGCCACCTTCGGCTGTGACCCAGAAACCAAAGCTCCAAAATCCAGGTCCTGCACTTCCTCATCAATACCGTGAGCGGTAGCCAGCTCGTCAGGAATGATCTCTCCCAAAACGCCTTGGGCATTGAACAATGGAGGATCCCCTTGTGCGCGCGACGACATGTTTTCTGCACACGAAACAGAGTTAAGTACACCATTCAATATTAGGTAAATATAAGCTTTGATAAGAGCTTTACCAGGATCATTCTCACCATCCTCTTCCTCCTCATCAAAATCTTGAGGCTCAAGGGGAAGAATGATGCCGCACTCACGGAGCTGGGCATTGCTCAAGGGATATCTGGATTCTAAAGGCTCAGCATTCTTAAGCTTCGCAATATGCTCAAGGTCAGTTTCCGACAAGTCCTTTTTTTCAGTCTATTACAAGCCCTCGTCTCACATTCTGGGAGCCATACATTACAGACCTCGCCCCTTTGGGACTTGGACAGCTTAACAAACAAAAACCTCTCCTTCCAATTATGGTTGGATGATGAGGGGGTGTGGAAACAAGTTGGCTTCGGCTTTTGGACGACGACTTAAAAAATACCAACCTACTTGTTTAGTGATTGCACAGATGGTAAAGAACCATCTGAATACCCTAACTCTAGGGTTTAATCCTAGCTTATGGCATTGGTAGATAAAGAAACTCATAAAACGCCACGCATGGGGGGAAAGTTGGCCGGGTGCAAGCCCGTAAGTATTTAGAAGCCTAACAAAGAAAGGGTGGAGGGGAATTCTAAAACCATTGATAAACATGTCCCAATAAACGCCTATTTCGTCAATTGTAGTCATGTTTGCCGCTTCATCCTCGTCAGGAAGCCTTAATTTTACAATCGGCGGAATTTCACAACGATCGCGTAGAAGCTTCAGATCATAACTACTTAGCTTGCTTCTTAGCGTGTGCGCGTCGAAAGGCTTGGGAGATTGGGCGTTCTCCGTTAAAACTTCCTTAGCAGGCACACCCTTCGATTCTTGAAAAGGAACCAAGGGAACTCCAATTTCTAAGAATAAGGGATCAAAGGTAGGCTCTATCCTAAAACCTAGTGGGTCAGGTTCAGAAACATGTTCCTCACCTTCATTAGACATAATTTCAGATCAAAACAGAGGATTTCAAAAGAAAAAGTTTGAAACTTACTTGAAAAAAAGAGAGTAGATCTTCAAACTCAAACTTAAAAATCTTCAAAAGCCCCAAGACGATCTCTCTCCCTCACTCTCTGAGAAAATGAAGCAAGTAGTGAAGTGGGTAGAAGGTTTCACTCCTTATATAGAAAACAACAGACCCATCCAATGGATGAGATCTCATGACCATTCAAGTCACTTGACACGTGGCATACATCTAAAAATTTGACGGGAGCAAATTTACCTATTTACCCCATGACGGTAACTACAATAGAGCCGAGTAGACGAGCTACTTTGGTCCTAGCCTCTGCCGAGCAGACGAGCGCAATGGACCACACGCCTCTGCTCTTGACGAGTAGACGAGCTACTTTGGTCCTAGCCTCTGCCGAGCAGACGAGCGCAATGGACCACACGCCTCTGCTCTTGACGAGTAGACGAGCTACTTTGGTCCTAGCCTCTGCCGAGCAGACGAGCGCAATGGACCACACGCCTCTGCTCTTGACGAGTAGACGAGCTACTTTGGTCCTAGCCTCTACCGAGCAGACGAGCGCAAAGGACCACATGCCTCTGCTCTTGACGAGTAGACGAGCTACTTTGGTCCTAGCCTCTACCGAGCAGATGAGCGCAATGGACCACACGCCTCTGCTCTTGACGAGTAGACGAGCTACTTTGGTCCTAGCCTCCACCGAGCAGACGAGCGCAATGGACCACGCCTCTGCTCGACAAGGGCATTAGGCCATACCTCTCCTCGACCAAGCCGAGTAGAAGTCCCTAAGTCTGCTCTGCCAAGCCAAGCAAACGACTTCCAAAGGCATCTCTGTTCGGCCAAGCCGAGTAGAAGTCCCTGAGTCTCTGTTCGGCCAAGCTGAGTAGACGACTTCCAAGGGCACCTCTGCTCGGCCAAGCCGAGTAGAAGTCCCTGAGTCTCTGTTCGGCCAAGCCGAGTAGACGACTTCCAAGGACACCGCTTGGCAAAACCGAATAAAAATCCAAGTGTCTGCTCTGCCAAGCCGAGTAGACGACTTCCAAGGGCACCTCTGCTCGGCCAGGCCGAGTAGAAGAGCCCCTAAGTCTCTGCTCGGCCAAGCCGAGTAGACGACTTCCAAGGGCACCTCTACTCGGCCAGGCCGAGTAGACGAGTTCCTAAAGCATCTCTACTCGGCCAAGCCGAGTAAACGAGTTCCTAAAGCATCTCTACTCGGCCAAGCCGAGTAGACGAGTTCCTAAAGCATCTCTACTCGGCCAAGCCGAGTAGACGAGTCCCCAGTCTGATTTGTTCGGCCCTTAAGATATTTCTCTTCAGCTTATATTGGCCGAATGGTTTTTAATCAGGCAGAAGGGAAGACATTCCAACATTCCATAATCTTCTTCAGAAGAGAGAACATGGAATGGGGGGCAAATGATATGGGCAAAATTAGCAGAGCCAAGATGACGACACGTGTCGTCATCCGGAAGAACCATAACTTATGCATTGAATCCACTTCTCCATAAATGATGATAACAGCCCATTAAAAGAGATTAACAGATCATTAATCCGGAATAAATCTCTATCTATTAGGGTAACCCCCTAATAAAGGAGACATAACTACCCTCTGATGGGGAACTCTATATAAAGGAACTGGAGACAAAGAAAAGGGTAAGTCAAATTCATACATATTGACTGACTTAAGCATCGGAGTGTCTCCGCCGGAAACACTTCCGGCGAGTAACCGGTGTCGTTTTTGCTGCGCAGGCTTACTTGCGAATCATTGGAAGCGTGTTCCAGATTTCATCCACAACAGTGTACGTGATTTTTTGCTCATATATGGTATACGTGCTCAAGCACGCGCGTATTCGGGGAAGTCTAAAGTTTCTTCATTGTTATAAGAGATTCTTAAGCTATTTTCGCGCCTATAACATATTTGTTATGCTATGGTTAACATGCTAAAATAACGGATTTGTTCTATTAGTCAAAAGCTTTATTTCTTGTTTAAAAAGCTTGTTACTGGCATCTTATGCGTTATTTGGATTGTCAAGTCGGCCTCATATATGTTGTTACATATGTATAGTGGATCATATCCGCACATTTTGAGCATCAACGGACTTATAAATCAAAAGATATCTCAAGTTCGAGTTTCAAATTCAAAATCTTTTATACAAATTTTTTTTTGCTCAATTTGAATTGCGATTTTTGGTTACTACGGTTAGAATCTACTCTGAAGCAGTTTGCAACGTTATAGATTTCGTCAAAAATGGATTTGAATTGAGTGAGATGTGAAAATTGGTGGAAGAAGATGAATAGAGGTCCTTATCCCCACTCTCACTCCTCCTTATGCAAATAGTGCCTAAACAAAAATAGAAGTTACAAAATGGAGCCCTTAAGGCTCCGTTTGGTGACATTTATTTTTTCAATTTAAAATAAGATTAAATAAACGTGTTTGACACACAAATTTTTTATTTCTTCAGTTTTGAAAACCAGTTTTCAAAATAGGGTTTTGAAAACTCCAAAAATGAGTTTTCGATTTTCACTTTTGAGTTTGATTTTGAAACCATCACCACTACCCTCCCACCGCCGGTAGCCACTGCCCGCCGACGACGACGGGCAGCCTCTTCCGGAGGCCAGCAGCCACCGCCGGTGACTGACTACAGCCACAAGCCACCAGCCACCGCCGACGGCCACCAGCGACCGGCCACCACCACCATCAGCCACCGCCACGCTCTACACCGCAAACTACCACCGAAGAAGAAAATCAAAAAAAAAATCTGGGTTATCAAACACCTAAAAGAAAAAATTCAAAATAAAAATTGGGTAATCAAACACCCATTTGTTTTTGTATAAAAAAAATTGAACTGATTTTAATTTTTTTTAAAAAAAAACTAAAAATCAAAACTGAAAGTGTTACCAAATGCTACCTAGTTCACTCGGTCTTTTAAATTGGAAGACAAAGAGAATTGCATCAGTCTCGTCGCAGTGGCTGCCGGAAAGGTAGCTCGTGAGATCGAGTCACGCGCTGTTAATGGTGCGTGTACTTTGAGTTTCCTGCAAAAAAAAATTTTAAAAAAAAGGAAGAGAAGATGAGGTGGTGGCACTTGTGGTCGTGTGAGAGAAGGATTTGGGCCATGCCTTCTCACGTGCGACACGTGCCCACGGTGGGATACTTTTCTCGAAAATTTGTCTGTCGCTCTAGAATATTTCTTTGATACAATATTCTGTTTTGCCTGAGTGGAACAAGTTTTGCCTCTCGAATGGACATAAATAGAAATAGGGGTTTATAGTGGTGGACCCCGCCCTTTCTTTTTGTGGGATTCAAAATTTTTGCGCAAGTGGAACTAAAAAAAGATGCCTTTTGCATATGGGGCGTAATGTGATTCCGAATATAGCAAAGTTTTCTTATGCCATATGTTTACTTATCAGTGTTTTTGTTATGGTTTCAAGCGGCAAAAATATGTTAATCGAAAATTGTGCAAGTTTTAGATCCAACCAATATATCATTGCATATATGGCTAGCTGCAAGTTCTTAAGACTGTTGTTTAGATCCAACGGACATATCCTTGCATATATGGCCACAAATACTTAATCCTGTTAGAGCTAATATTCTTGTATGACACCTCTAAGATGCGCTATGTTTATAGCAGCGCGGTATCTAATAGTTTGTATGTGTGAACTTTATTTGAAATAAACTACTAGCTAGTTGTTTGACATGTGAGCAATGAATTAAAGCATCGACTTTAACTCTTTCTACTATGGAGTGTGCAAGGGTTAACATATTGATAGCTTGGATGTTGATAGGTGTTCAACAAAGCCATACAATAGTGAGTTTGAGAACAAGCGCTCAACGCCTGCTAAATCATTAGCTCCATGCAGATCGATAAAAGTTCACACCAAGCATTTATACCCAAGTGTTAGCGATAGAAAAAGATTGTAGCATATGCACCTTAGACGGCAAAGGTTAGCGGAAGAGAATTTTGGCAAAAGAAGATAAAACTAACTAGCACATGAAAGCTAAGCTATGTTGCACTGCTCGTGACTGGACTGAGTCGGATTACTAACTCCTAAACATTATTTCTCACTATAAGTTTGTTCAAAGCTTGTATGCATATGATTGCTCTATCTCTCTTGATTAGATTGTAAATTTGGGAGCAAGCTACACTAGAGAAATAAAGTAGGGCAATCAAGTATACCATGCACGGTTACTATTGATCGAGTGTCTTAAAAATGAAAATTAGTCAGGTGTACAGTTTGTCTGTATTTCCATGCTTAGTATGAATGTTATTACTTACATATATACGAAAGTTAATCATAAAGCTTTAAATAAAAAATGTTGAAAATGCTAGGTTTATCTTGTGAAGGAATAAATTGCAAAATTTGTTGTAACAAACAAACCTACCTGATTATAATTTCTGCTTTTGTTTCTATATTACATACATAATTCCACGTCGTTGCATACTAGATCTAGCTATGCTTAGACAAATGCTTGTTAGCCAGAAACATATTTTACGCTACCTCGCTAATACACACGTGCCACCACGCAATGATAGTTTGAAGGTGGAATAAAGTAGAGTACCAAAAAGAAAATCATCCAGGCATTTATCCATCACTCAATAGTCAACTATATAAATTGTGGTATAATATCTAAAGAATCTGCCAAAAAGTAAGAAGCATTCGTTGATGTAGACACCGCAAGTTTAATCGAGAAATTTAGACAAGAGCTTTTAATCAAGGTCTCCCAAACGTCAGAGTCACCATGAGAAAAAGGATTTTTCCCCTGACAAATTTTTAGCGACGGACGAAATGTCATTGCAAAAAGTTATCTTTAGCGACGAAATATTATGTTTGTAAAAGGTTCATTGCTAAAGACATGTACCGACGGACCTTTACTGATTGACAATCCATGGCTAACTATCTTTCTTGAATTATCAATTTTTTGGTGGTTTTTGGCTCGAAAATATATATATATATATATATATATATATATATATATTTTTTTTTTTTTCAAGAATTGCTTTAGTGACAGAAATGTTTTATCTCCAGCCCTCTAGGTCAGGCCTAGCTCTAAGCTTGTTTTATAATATTACCAATGCCAAGATAGAAGGAAAAAGGAATTCTTAGACAAGATGAGGGAAGGACATGAGAAAATATTCACTGGTTGTCTAACACCTCGTCATCGCTCTAAGTGGTGTTAGACTTCCGCTTAATGAAAGTTAAAAATTCAAAATTTCACAAATTTCTCCCTCTTCTCTTTCATTTTCACCAACCACTGTCACCACCATCATCCACAAAAACCTGGCGCAGCGCTGCTACCAGTGACACCACCGCTCTTAAAACTCACTACACATGTCACTACAAGAAAAACACTTTTAGCGACGGACAGTTCCGCCGCTAAAAGTTGACTTTCTGTTGGTAAAGACTTTTAGCGACGGACTGTCCGTCGCTAAAAGTCCGTTGGTGAAAACCCCGTTGCTAAAAGATTAGCGACGGAATTTGTTGATGCATATGTAAAAGAAAAAGTCTTGCCGACGGAATTAATTACTTCTAGAGACGGGATTTTTCGTCGCTAAATATATTTTCTTATATTTGATCTAATTTCTGAATTTTTGGAAAAAAATTTAAAAAACTTGTAGCGATGGAATTTCCGTCGCTAAAAGTCCATCACAAATTTTTTTTTGAAACATTCATAGCGAAAAATCTATCTCTAAAAACATTTATTGATCTATAGAAGGACTTTTACGACAGAATTCCGTCGCTAAAATTAAAAAAAGGCTATTTTGTATTTTTTATAAATTCAAACATGTTTCAAATAATTCAGTCTAACCAACCAATCCAACAAAAAGTTTAATTCTTTAAACTAGGATTCATCATTTTAAATTCCAAGTAATATAAATAAAATTATATCATATACACCACCAAGTAATACTCAATACAACAAATTACATGTTCAATACATACAATAGATTGTATCGTACAAATCCCAAAAACAAAATTAAAAGTTTCATGGAAAGTAAAAAAATATAAATCAAGATCCTTACTCTTCAAAGCCTACACAATATTTCTCTGTCCACAGTTGTTGCTTGTTTCTCTTTGTCGATCACAACCTGCTCAGGAAGATTAGTTGTACAAATTCGTTTACAACGAACAAAATGTAAAAGAAGACTACTTGTTAAATTTCAACCAAAAATCCAGTCAAAACCAGCTGCAACAAATTATGAAAAATCATAGAGCTAAAAACAATAATGGAGTAGCTAATTATTCAATTATATGATATAGATGCACTGGCGAAATAAGCAACTATCTAATAAATCTATATAGCTTCTATGAGCTTCGTAGCAAAGTTCACACGGGTAGATCTACCCGTGTGAACTTTGCTAGGAAGCTCATAGCATACTTGAGGTGCGAATTGCAATTGAAACATGTAGCTAGAGTTTTAACGAAAAATGCACCTTAGCATAAGCAAATAAGGCATGCTCATGATCCTGGGATTAGATAACATAAGTGGTAACAAAATAGCAGCAGTTAGTAACTAAACTCGGCTGTGGGTACCAATATTAAACCAAAATAGCAGCAAATAGTTGAATCACCTTTAATATCAATGGAGTTTTCCTTGGTAAAAGGCCTTCATCCTTTTTCTTGATTGTTTCTTCCTAGATAAAGCGAATATGAGCATTGACATTCGCATAATACGGGTATATAACTAAAATGTGTTAACTATATAATGAGAATTACATAGCACTTAATCTTCTAAAAGAACAAACACAGAGAGGTTCCAAAAGAACAAAGATATTTTTAGCACTTATAAGGGCCAAATGTCCACCTATTGAATTATTCAACTGGTTACCAATTGTGTTCTAACATGCCCATGATAAATTGATCACACATTTCATGCCATTCGAAAGGCTTTTTCCTAAGATGTTAATTGCCTTCTCCCCTAGCAAATCCGACAACTATCCAATTTGACCAATTACGAGAACGAGCCGAGAGATAGGCAAGTAGGCAACACTCTTCTATATGTGCCTTGATACCTAACACCATCCTTACTGCCATTCCACTTAATGCATTTCCATCATGTAAGAAAATTCTTTTTCCACTCAGCAATAGTAGAAACTTACAGTAACGCATGTGTGTGTATATTCAGGCCAACACATCTTCAAGATGCTCACAACTAAAGAAATAAGAATATAATAGGATAATATAGACAAACATGTACATATAGTAAGTAAAGGGAAGAGGGTAGCAATCTAAATCAAGAAATTTAGAGGTGAGGAGTCAGGAAAGAGTTGGAATTAAAGGAGAACAATGATACGAAGAGCAAAGAACCAGAACCCATTTCGTAGAAAACTCCATGTACACCCATGTATACACTTGATAATACCAAATTATGATCTCAACACATATATGCACTCATTTGGATGTACAATAAGAGAAGAAGCTGAAGACCTAGAACAGAATGAGGAGTCACGGTGGGAGGGTCAAGCCTCATTGGTCCCCATCTCAAACCAACTTTCTAAATCTTCAATATAAAATTGAATCCCTTTAGAAGCTCCAACTTGCATGATAATTTTCATATATCTACAAACAGATGTTATCTATGCATAGAAGGAAAAGTGAGAAAGGTCTAAGTTCTAGAAACGCATCATTGAACATGAGTAAAGATAGTTGAGGGCAAGAAAAGAGTTTTTGTGGCTGAAACCCAATTAGCTTAGTCATAGGCAAAAAGGCTAAGTATAATTGATCTTAAATTTGAATCATAAGGACAAGCAGAATCACCTCCACCAGAATAAGTGAGCAGACAAGAATCTATAGTTATCCAACAATTAACCAAGGAATTACTTGGGTTCCTCCACTTTATTCCAAATGAATAGGTGCCTAAATCTTCAGCCCTCTAGGTCAGGCCTAGCTGTAAGCTTGTTTTATAATATTACCAATGCCAAGATAGAAGAAAAAGGAATTCTTAGACAAGATGAGGGAAGGACATGAGAAAATATTCACTGGTTGTCTAACACCTCGTCATCGCTCTAAGTGGTGTTAGACTTCTTTAGTTCCCTAATTGTATATGAAAAACCAAAATCAATCTAAACATTAAGTTAGTTAACTGTTAGAAATAAGAAAGGCGTGCTGTCAAAAGAAACATAGCATGTAAACTATCAGCAATTAAACCAAAACCCAGCAATGAAGAAAACAAGGATTGCAAAGCATTTGATCATACAATTACATAAACCACAACATATTAATGTCGCATGGAACCAAGAACCCCTTTAACCAAAAATTAAACAAAATGAATAAGAAACACGCCCAATCCAATGATTCTAGAAATAAAAAAATCAACCAAAAAACAAAAGAGACAAACATTTTAGATAGAAGTCAAAATTAAAAAAAAATTCACACGATGCATACATTCGTCCAAAATCAAGATTCTATTTTAAATCCTTCCAAATTTTGGAACCAAATCCCAATCATATTCAATAAGGAAAGTGAATCGAAAGAAAAACATACTAGTGATGCCGATAGGAGAGAAATCCAGTCGACATTTTGGATGCCTATAAATAAGAGTACATGGACTTGATCTTCACCCATGTTGGCCGGTGACCTGCTGCCCTGAGATGGAGAAAGGAAGTGGCACCATTATCAAGCACCTGAAGATGAGTAGAGTGATTATGGATGGCAGCAGGCGGCGAAAGAGCGGGTGGGTGGCTTGGGGCTACGAGAACAGTAGGGTGGTTGGCAGCTTGGGATATGGGTGTGGGATGGCGTGGGAGGTGGGCGGCGAAGCTGATTATGGATTGGGGTGGGGGGGGGAGTGAGAGATCAGAGAGAAGAGGGATAGGTGAGCGGCGGGAAGAAAGAGAAAAGAGTAGGGTTTTTTTTTCTTTTAATCACCTTTAGCGACGGATTTTAGTCCGTCGTTAACAATCCGTCGCTAATACTCTTTTAAAAATTTTCAAAAAACCAAAAAAAAATTGAGAAAGTTCAAAAATAATATTTAGCGAAGGATTATTTCGTCGGTGGTAATCCGTCGATAAAAGTCCGTTGCTGAAAACATTTACCGACAGAAAAACTGTTGGTAAAAGTTTTTAGCGACGACGGACTTTTACGGACGGGTAAATCCGTCGTTAAAGGCCACTTTTAGCGACGGATTTCTGTCCGTCGCTAAAAATTGTTTTTCTTGTAGTGTGTATTCGCAAGAAAGCCACTTTACTTTCCATTCTTCTTTTTCATTTCAGACGACAATGCCATGGAAATAAAGATCAAGGTAGAATTACTAGATAGTATGCCTATCCAGTAAGAGTAAAGATCCATTTCCTAATCTAGAATGGTTATAGGTTGAGAAAGAAGAAGTTTTTGAACATAAAAATAGAAAAAGAAAATGAAAAGTGGCAAATCACATTCAGTAAAAACTGGATTCTATGAGTAACCTTATTGTCACAATCAACAAGAACAGACACAGTTGTATTACAGAAGTGTAAAAATTACCAATAAAACTCAGAAATGAAAATTATAAACGAGATGGATATATCTGGTGATGAGAAATTCCATGATGAGAAATTCAAAAGTGCCTTATACAAATCTAAGAATATGAAATCTAGCCGATTCCTCTAGCTACTTTAGTCGATAAGAGGTAGACGCCTTTTCTGACTTTGAATGCTTGAAAAATGATGGAAAAGAGCAGATCTGCACCGAAAATCCTTTGTCGTGAATCAAATGCCCGGCAATGCGACTATTCAGTCAAACGACTGGAGTTGTGATGGTGACAACGGTAGCGTCAAGGTGGTTATCATGGCTCACATCCGAAAATAATGCCACATCCTTTCCGCCACCTAATTAGAGGTCTCCACGGCTTCTACCTCCATTAGTTCAAACAGTCTTTCCTTCTTTTGTTTGCCATCCCAGAGAAGAGGGAGTTTAGGTAGAATGTTACTCTGTATTCATGTGTGTGTCTCGGTGAGAGAGAAAGAGAGATGAGCGACTGAGACATGAAAGGACTAGGGTTGGAGAGAGATATATATATATATATAGAGAGAGAGAGAGAGAGAGAGAGAGAGAGAGAGACTGAGCGTCGAGACACAAATCTCGACGCCCCAACAAAATTTATGCCCCACATAGCTTGCCTTTCAACCCTCATTTAGCTTGAATTAGCCCTCATTAGCATTGACCCTGTTTAGCTCGAATTAGCCCTAATCGGCCCTGGTTGGGGCGTCGAGAGTTGTTTTGCGTGATATTAGTTGGAACCCATCAGTTGAAAGGCAAGACATATGTTGGGCATATAGGATTGGTCAGAAGAAAACTGTGTATATACCATCTAGCTAATTACCTCTGGAACAATGGAGGGCAAGAAATGTCTCCGATAGACTGAGAAAGACCTTTAATTTTTCTTAGAAAGTCTTATCTTCTGCAGACATGGAGAGTTGCAAGCCGAAAGTGTTACCTGAAGTCTTGGAAGATAAGATCTTAGACGAGATGGTTCAACATGACGCGCTAAGGGAAATTTTATGAGTTCATAACTTACCAACCAAAAGTACCCTGGGTTGATGACAAAGCTTGGAGATGGCCTCTTTTTGTTTGCTGTGATGCTTTTCCTAATAGGTTTGTGTGATGTGCGCTGCTTCTAATAGGCATGTATAGCCTAACCGTGTTTATTTACTCTGTAACTCTCTGTATGGCCCTAAGGTCGGATATTCTTTTCTATTATCAATGCAATTCTCTTATAAAAAAAAAAAAAAGAAGCACTTGGTTTACTTGCGTATCCCGATTTGGTGGATCGTCAGAGATTGAAGGATTTAGAAATGATGATTTAATTTATGTGCTCAAGTTCACTAAAACAAAATAATTTTGTACCGAACCTATATAGATAATAGCTAATTAAGGTGAAAATGCCGAGTTAATGTGTTAATTGGGGGCAATTAGGGCAATTGGAGCTATTTAAGGTTGATTACAGTTAATTGCATTTAATTAGACTCAATTAGTGTTATTCAAGGTCTAGTCCCGGCTGATTCGGGCTACTTAGGGCTAGTTGAGCCTAATAAGAACATATTACAGTTAATTATCCTAATCGAGTTTATTTAGGGTTTGTCTACGACTTATCAGGATACTCAGGATTTAATTAAGTTAATCAGCGGTGGTTAAGGCTGATTAGAGATTAAATTAACAGTAAATTAGGGTTAGTCAATTTTATTTAGGGCCGATTAAGGCTAATAAGGGATAATTCGAGTTAAATAGAATTAATGCTAATGAGGGCTAATTCGACTACAGTTCATTGGGTTTAATTAGACTGATTTATTGTTAATTAGGGCTTAAGTATGAACTAATTAAGGTTAATTAGAGTCAGTGTGCTAATTAAGGTTAATTAGGATTGAGGCACTTTAGAATTCGTTGAGTTCATTCATAGAGTTTATATTGTCCCCTCGTGATTGAGTCCAGGGTTTAAGTATATAGTTAGGGTTAGATAGTATTTAGGATAATTATGAATATATTAATAGGGTTTAGTTAGGGTTAATTAGGATTAATCGCGGTTAATTATGTTTACTTAGGGTTAGTCAGGGTTATTTAGGTTTAATAATAGTTAATTAGGTTTAATTAGGGTGTATCGGAGTTAATTACAGTTAATTAGGGTTGATCGGAGTTAACTAGGTTTAATTAGGGTTAAATATAGTTAACTAGGGTTACCTAGGGATGTGTTAGAGGTTAATAGGGGTTAATGAAAGGTTAATCGGGGTTAATGATTTTTACTAAGGGTTAATCAGGGTTATTTAGGTTTAGTCAGGGTTAGTTAGGGTGAATCAGAGTTAATTACAATTAATCAGGGTTAATTAGAATTGATCAGGGTTAACTAGGTTTAATTAGGGTGAATCAGGGTTAATACAATCAACAGCAAGAGCAATAGCATAAGTAGTTAGAGCATGTGAAACTTTGAATTGAAGCGACATTCATAGAAATAGGCCCTAGTCATGAAGTAAATAGACACGAAACGCCAAGAAAGTAACTTAGAAATACTTACGAGATCAAGGCGATCACATTAGTTTTACAACTCATAAACGTTATTCTAAAACCACGTAGCAATATTTCAGCATTATTTGATACTAAACAACTAAGAAAAAATTACATTCATAAGCAACTAAAAAAACATTTCAATCTCCCAATCTTAAAACTAAATAACCAAAGAAGCTCAAGTTCAAGTACATGGAGAATTCTAGTGGCAAGTTTGAACAATAACCTAACTCATAAGCAACTATATTGAATTTTTAATTACCTAATATGATGTGCAATTAGTTAATTTTGGTTTACTTGAGAAGGATGCACACTTCGTGCCATATCGACGTTTAAACCAAAATGAGTCTGAATAGACTGTAAACGATCCCCATTTAATCGATTTCCAAGCAAGCAGGACTCAAATATAATTGTGTTTCCCAAATGAAAATGAATGTTTAATTACCTAATTTGATATTCAATTATTAACTATAAAAAAATGAAATTAATCTCAATCAACAATCTCAAATGCTTAATCTAATAATCTGAAATGCTCAATTAACAACTTAAAATCCTCAATCAATCAACAACCTAAAGTCCTCATGAATACCCAAACCAGTGCATAATCTTCTGTATGTACATGCAATTATACATTAACAATTAAACACATACATAAACAAAATTAGGGTAAAATGGACATACCAGCGGCGGCAGTGGTGGTGGTGCGGCAATGGAGCCCTAAATTGCACAGGAGCAATCCCAGGGTGGTGGGAGGGGACCTCGCCGAAATTAATGTGGTTTGTCGTCGGAGGATGGATCGCCGGGGGAAGAAATCGTCGCCGAGGAATGGCGTCGTGGGTGGCTGTCGCGAGGGGGGGGGGGGGGGGGAGAGGGGCGTCGTCGAGGGCTGTTCAGGGGGGGGGGGGGGGCATCACCGGAAGGGGGGTTGTCGCCTGAGGGGGGGTCGTCAAGGGAAGAAATCGGGGGTGAGAACCGAAGAGAGAGACAGAGAAAGAAGGGGAGAGAGAAATTAGGGTTCTTTGTTTATAACAGAACTTTAAGCGAAGGATGTATTCTGTCGCTAAAGGTTCGTCGCTTAAGTCATGGCTTCTAGTGACGAACGTTTTAGCGACGGAATATTTTGTCGCTAATGGTTACCTTAGGGAGTTTTATTGAAGGTACAATTCCCTCGCTAAAACGTTTTTATAAAATTTAAAAAAAATCGGCCAAAAAAAGGAAATTTTTAAAAACCCTTTAACGATAGTACATCTGTTGCTAAAAAACCAAAGGTAAAATAATGTCAGTAAAACTATTTACCCACGGAAGGCCCGTCGCTAAAATTTTTTAGCTACGGATTATTCCGTCGGTGAATATACCTTTTAACAACGGATTACCGTCCGTCGCTAAAAATCCGTCAGTAAAATAGTTTTTTCTTGTAGTGTCAACATCGCCAGTCGCACAACAACCACCGCTGTGAAGCTGCTGTTGCAACTGCAACGACGGGACAAAAAAAAATGAATATGACACCATCAGCAGCTCCTACACGGGCAGGCCCATGCCCGCACAAGCATGACAAAGTCACCGGAATCGACGACGTCACAATCGCCCGCTGAGAAACAGTCCCTCACCATAAAACCACCGCTCCGCACATCGGAAGCAACAACCAAACCCAAAAAAGAAATAAAAAGAAAAAGAAGAGCGAAAGTCAAGACAACAACATCGTTATCACCGTTTACAGCGCCGCCACTGCCAGTGCCAAACGGAGCCACCATCGGAATCGAGCTGCTAAAGGGCAGCATCATCACAACCGACGGTGAAGAGGTCGACGCCCCACATAGCCAATAACGGCGCCACCTTGCCGCTGTCAGATTTTCTCCGCCACCTTCAACGATGGCGTACTACCTCGCCAACAGTCTCCCTGATATCGTACCCCGAATTCATGCCGGCCAAATCAAACGACCTCATGGCCGACAGCAACTCCGTTAGAAACCCATCGATCGCCAACACGGAACCAGTCAATGCCACTGTTCTCGGCAGATCCCTTATGCTGCTAGCCTGGCGATCTCTACCCCGATGAGATCTACAACCACCAGCACCCCGTTGCTGCCATTATGGCTGCGACCTCCCTCGACGTCGCACTGATTGCCACCGCGAGTGAACGACTATGGTGCAACTTGCTGACTAGTTCCTTGGCTTCGTGCCGTGTTGTTGCTCCAGCCAAGCCTCCAACGTCGCCGCCAGCAGGAGTTGCCGGATCTGCCATTGCTACCATGCCAGGGCGCCACCGTTCCTCCGATTGCCGTCGGATCTGCCCATAATCCATGGCTGCCCTTCGGTCCAAGAGAAGGAGGAGCAGACCCAATAAGGTGCATTCCTTTTTTTTTAGAGAATCTTATATTCCCTCCCACAAGCATGCATATTTGTATTTAGACGCACATGGTCTTATTCATTCAACATATTCATATTTGCCTTTTGGATCCATAGGGTTATTTATTCAACATGAGTCACATTTTTTTTAAAAGTATTATGCTTTTCACCTGAGCAAAATGTGTATTTATATTTACGGCCCAAAGGGTCTCATCTATTTTACATACACCACACCTTTTTTGAAAAAAAATATAAATTTTACCCATGCAAACGCATGTTTGTATTTTAGACCCATAGGGTCTTACTTATTTGGCCTACACCATAAATTCTTTCAAGCATTAAGCTTTTTAGAGTGCATTTTTAGATTAGAGATCCACGGGATCTCATTTAAATTTGCGAGTGTTGCGTATTCTTTAAAGTCTAAGCACATTTCGTCGCATATGTGTCGCTAAAAATAAAGCGGCTACAATTTTAGGCGCTAGCAAGCCTTCCTAGGGCTACATCTTGTGCGCTTCTACAATACCTAGACTTATTTAATTGTTGGGTCTAACATTACCCAGTTGCATCAATTGGCACAAGCACATTACATGTCGGGGCTTCCGACTGCTATGACTTCTTAAGCTCACTTATGACACACAATGCAGTACACCCCTGTCGGCTAACCGACAAAACCCTAACGGGGTCACAGTATCTGAACACCGTTCTTATTTCTATGTTAAAAATATTTGCACTTTATATGCTTTATTGTTTCAAAGGCTGCTTTTCAGTCACGCACTTTTCTTGTTGCAAGGGTTTAAACTGTGCGTACGAGCATGATGTGGTGAGCTCGAGCTAAAGAACACACACTTGCACAAAAAAAAAACACCCTGCAAAAGATAGGTGACCCCTTAAGGGGACATTCAAACACTTAGCACATGCAACAACTTGCATGCATAGCTTTGTGTCCTCTCTCTAGAGAGGCTGCCATGGGGCACAGCCTCTAAAGGATCCCGAGATCCCACGATTCATCTTCCCAAAGACGATTCTGAAAAGCCTGCGTAGGCAACATTCTAATGACCCAGCTCTCAAGAGCTAGAGTTCTAGCGCCCTACTTGGGCAAGTTCTATCTCTTAAACTCCCAAGAGCTTAGGTCCAAGCACATGGACTAGAGAAATATTATTTACCCTACAAGCGGATGGAGGATCCCTTACAAACCTGGTGCGTGTCTCAAGACACTAGGTATAACCTTTCTCACCCAAACAATTTCGCTAAGGAAGTGGGGGGCTTATGATATAACTCAATACACTTCCATTAATTGGGGGACACCCGCCATTTCCCGTCAAACTGGGATTGATAAGTGTCACTACAAAAAAAACGGGTTTCGGTGACGCTAAATTCCTGACGCTTTAGAAAATGTCATAAATAAGTTGTAAATTGCGACACTTTCACCCTAATGTCGCAAATTTACCGACATATTTATATTTGTGTCGCAAATTTCCCAATATTTTTTTACGTGTCGCAAACTTAGTGTCGCTTTTGATGCTTGCGACATTAACTATGTGACATTCATCTATGTGTCACTAAACAGCGACACATAAAATAAAACGTCATCAAAATTAGTTACTAAACGAGTAGAGGTATCATGAACCGCACCTATGCGGCATAGGGTAAAACGTCGGAAACTCAAAAAAATGAAGTTATCTACTTCGATTGCTGAACAATGGAAACCACCCCACCCTCGACACCCACACACCTAGACACACACCAATCTCGCCCTCTCTCTCTCTCTCTCTCTCTCTCTCTCTCTCTCTCTATCTCTGAAACCTGGATGTAGACACACACACACCGATCTCTCTCTCTCTCTAAGCTGGATCTTGCCTGCGATTACCCTTCATGGACTCTTGACTTTCAATCAGAGGTATGAACCCTAGATGCCCCTTCGTACCCCTAATTTCTTCTCTCTCTCTCACCAGTCTAATCTGATCCTTTGTTTCTCTCACTAGCAACAAAAAATTCTGTTTCTCTCACCAGTCTAAGAGGTATGTCACTTTTGGTACTTCACAGGTTTCATGTAACATCTGACGATTGAGATTATGTTACTTCATTGCTCAATTAGTTCACTTTTCTAAGATCTATTTTATTTCTGATGTGGAATCATTTACAAAAGGTGGAAATGCTTCCAGAGGTTCTGATACATACAAAATTGTCAAGGTGCTCTATTCAGTTTCTATTTTGCTTAGTTCTAATCTTTTGTCACTAGTTTTGCGCTATTGTATTGGTTTTCTTTACAATTTATGCACCTCACTTAGTGTCTGTCTGCAGTCGTTGCGAGCGTGTGTGAGCTGCTAGATACAAGATAATTCCCAGTCAGTCTGCATCCCTTTATTTTTACCTTTTTCATTGAGCATAGTGCCGCATCAGTTGAAACAAAGTGATTAGTCAAAATCGAACTTGAAATGCAAGGCTGAATTAGCTAACTTGTTTCTACACATGATTTGCTGTCTTCGGGAGATGCGCCCTTGCCTTTCGTTGGATACTTGGAGTTGGTCAAAGTTTTTAGCAATCTAAGTGTAGTTCTCTTCCTTGAATTAGGCAGCTATACGAATGAATGATTAAGTAATGTACTGTTAATGTGGAAGTAAATATGGCTGGGATGACTCAGGCATCATCATCAGTATCCAACGTATCATCAATTTTTTTTTTCCCCTCTTCTCATTGTACAATGCTATGTTGAATGAAGTTTAAATATTGGAAGTCAAGCTAAATTCGTCTTTGGCAAATGTTTATGGGTACATAAATATGTCATGTTTGAGAAGTGTGAATTGCGTAATGTAAAAGAATTTTAGTTAAAAAAATTCTGTTGATCCAAAAATTGGGGGAATCAAGTGCAGCTTATTTGTTTTGCCCGCTTAAAGTCGTGTAATATCTGTCCTGCCTTTTTTTCTCTTCTTTCTTGATATCTATACTGCTAAAGAGCATAAGTTTGTCATAAGACTCTACACTTGGTAGTCAAAAAGCAGGAATTACAGTTTACAGTCATGACTTGATCCTCTGCGTGCCAAAATTGCTCCCAGACTGATTGATCAGTTCCCACAACAAGCACTCGCACATTGACCATTTCATGTCTCATGTTTCTGTTTTCTCATTAAATTTCTGCTTTCAGAGTTCTTTTTTTCTTTTCCAGGTTAATACGAGGGAAATGCCAGTGCCGAAATCGTCGGGAAAGACAAATTTTGTAAATATTCGTTCATTTTGCCATATTTTCAGAAGCTTTGACAGAATGTGGAGCTTTCTCATTCTAGCCCTTCGGGTGTTTGATACAGCAAACTGTTTTTATCTACTTCTCATAATTTGACGTTGTTTTACTCTGTTGCTAAATTTTTTTTTCGTTCTACCTTGGCAATGATAATTATGGCAACTCATGATTTGGAGTCACCACTGCAAGTGTTCGATGCAACAATTCTTGAAGATATTATGAGCAGTTCTTAAACTTATACAAGGTTTGGTACTATTGTCATGGTGCTTGGTAAACCAGCTCCATTGGTCAGTACTTTTAGGCTGAGCTACTACTCAATTTTGAATTTGATGAGCCGTGCTGAGGGCCAATTCACTGCTAAGAATGTTATTAGGCAGTCATTTCACCAGTTTCAGTATGAGAAGGTCTGTTCTGAACAACCTCTATTGTTTCTAACTCCCCCTGTGCTCAATGTATAACACCGCATGATATCTCCCTTCTTTAGGCCTTGCCTGACATAAGGAACAAGGTTTCGAAGCTAGAAGAGGAAGCAGCCACGCTTGGAACTGCAGCCTAATCAATCTCTCTCTCTGCGTGTGTCTGTTTCTCTCTCTCAACTTTGTTTGTTAATTTGTGGGCTGAAGTTGCTGAATATCATCAGCTCAAGCTTTCGCTTATGCAGCTCGAAAAGAAGATGCTGGCAGAAACAACAAGGCCTGAAAGGATTCTCTCTTTTCTTTTACCTGGTAGGCTGGTACGTGATGAGAAGCTAGCCTAAACAAGTTAGTTCTGCTAAGAATATATGTTGAGTGGGCGTGTCTGACATTTTTGTTAGTTTTTTTTTACTTGAGCCACCATATATTGTTTGAGTCAGTTAAATGCTTGAAAATAGAAACATGAAAAGCTACCTACTAAGAGTGGTCGATTTTGCAATATTACAATATTCACATAAATGATTCCACCATGATTCCTCTCTTATCAAAGGATTGTAGGGGTTATGCCTAAGAATCAAGGGATAGGTGAAAGCATGGGCATTGCGGATCTTGGTTGAGTGCATGGCTGTTTACATTAACCTAAATGTTTACTTAGAGTGCATTTTTCAGATGATTGTCCCTTTCTTTTGTGTAACTAATGATTACATATGATCTAATTGTTCAGATTTTCAACCTAAAAGAGTAAAGAAGCATTTCATCACTTTAAAAGATTTGCAAAATAAGATGCAAGAATGAAATGGGGTACGTAGACGAGTCTTCATCTTTCTTAATGCATTCTGTTTGTCGACTAGTTTTTTGGTTTAATTGGACTTTTGATATTAAGGTTAAAATTTATAATCTTCGTTCTTAACTTTTTTATTTTCAGGTTTATATCTTGGGAAGAGATACATCAATGCTTTTGTTGGACGTAGAAGAACCGATATGCACTATGATGACATTTTGGTGACATGTATATATCTTTAGGTTTAGTTGTTCAATGAAATTACAATTGTATGTTTTTGAAATTGAGAAGTTTTGGATGGTTATATAATTAAGATGTGAATTTTGGATATCGTATAGTTGAATGACATTAGCTTATTTCTATAATGATGAGTTTATAATCTTATTAAATTGACTTGGTTGTTCATTATTCGTGTTGTGTTGGATTGGAGCAGTGATTACTTAAATACTTCACTTTCACGTTTTAGGTTAATGTTTTCTTGACAAATTTCAGAATATGTTACGCAAAATTAGTGACAATTGCTTAAAAGTACCGTAAATAAAACGACATTTCAAAGATAATGTTGCAAAAATAAAAACTGGCACTTAATGAAAGTGTTGCTAATTTAGCAGCATTTCAAAGATAATGCTGCAAAATAAAAACTGGCACTTTATTGGAAGCGTCGCTACCATAGCGACATTTTTTTTCAAAGTGTCGCATACCTAAGTTGACTATTAACCGCATAAGTGACACTTAAAAGTGTTGCACAAAAGTATCGTAAGTCTAATGCCGACGTATCTAAGAAGTGTCGGAAAATTCCTGACGAACGAATTCGTGACGCTTGTAAAAAATCGTTAAAAAAGTGTCGGGAAACGACTTTGCGACACTTTTACTATCACTGGCGACACTTTTTAGTGTCGCCTAAACCCCCCTTTTTTTTGTAGTGTATCTTATCAGGAATCTAAAAGAGTCCTCAGAGATCTTAACGTGATCCATCGAGGATCCTAACGCAATCCTAACATATCTGACCCACGGCCCAGTTCTTCTAGGAGTCTTTTCTTACAACTATATAAAGAGATCTATCCCCCCAGGTATGAGAGACAACTAGACAACTACACACACAAAGACACAGTCTCTCATGCTTTTTCAGAGTTACTAACATGTAGTTGCGCTCTGACTTAAGCACAGAGAATTCTCAGCCTCGAACCCCACCCGGCGGTCACTCGTTTTTTGTCTTGCTGGTCATCGGTCCAGGCTAGGATTCCGGAGCATATTTTTAGCAGCAACAAATACTAACCCTAAACCCAAGTCAAAAGATCTTATAAAGCACTAAGTACACTTTTAATACATACTCTCCTACTTTTGGAATCAGCTAAAATGGTCTTTTAGACATTTGGTCTTGTGAATATAAAGTTTTGCTTTCGTATTTAAATTAAGCCGCAGACTGCAACAATGAAACATAGACATGTTGCAACTGAGCTCACTAATTTTGGAATGAAGACGCCCTTGCCGGTGATAACAAAAATGTCATGGGAGAAGATCTTCGATCTATTGGGCTTCAGTCAGGAAGCAAGGGCAAACCCCCTAGCCGGGGAGATTAAGATCCCTCCAGTGTCACGTACATCTTTACAGATCTAACGGAGTCAGGTTTAGCCCTATGTATGGGGGTGCAAGGGATGTTAAATTAGTCGAAACTGAGGCCACTTTGTGTACATTCTTATACCTCAGTACTGATTAACTCTGGAAGTTGTACGAAGTAGCTACTTTAAAGTCTGCCCTTGAACTCGGGCAATATGTTTGGACCTAATGAGAGGGACTCTAGACATCAGTGAAGACGCGAGATTGCTAGACGAAGATAAACCATTCAAGGCGTGAAGGCGATCTTAGTAAGGATGAGATCGTAGAACTATTTAACTTGATGAATAGTGGAAGCTGGGAAGGCAGGTAATCGAATTATTCAAGCTGTAAATGCATATTTCAGCAATAGGCCAAGGGTTCAGGTGAACGCATATTTATAGAACGTATACGCGCTTCTTGGAGGGCTGCTTTTATGCTTATTTCTAGCATTGTGTACGTGTTGCTGCCGATCAGTCCTACGGGTCTTTTTTTCTTTTTATTGTCCTCCAAGTCCTTGTTAATCTCCTATCCTGCAGTTGTAAGGTTCACCGAAACTTCTCGCGACTTAGCTTGATCAAGCGAAAGTGTTTGACAAAGCACCAAGACATTCCCAAAATTACTGACATACTTTTCTTCCACAATATCAGGATATTGCTCATCCTTGAACTGATGACTTTTGAATTCTTTATATCATTACCGAGAACAAGAAACAGACTCAAACATCTTATGGATTGCTAAGACTTTATTGTATGGAAAGATTTCTGCTGTCATATTTACCATAAGAAGATAGCTAAAACTCTTCGCCTTTCTAAAATTACTGGTCGCTAAATATAATTTATGCTAACACTTCTAGTCACAATTCTAAACAAGCACCTTTTTAGCGTTACTAAAGAAGAGACATGAAATGCTTAGCGACTATTAATTATGATTATACTGGAGGTTGTAGCTATCTTCTTACCGATTGAGTAGCAGCCAAAAAGATTTCTCGTGGAAACTCTAACATGAAGAAAATGCAGCCTTTGTGAATAGTAAGTTGCATAGAATATGTTGAAGTTTTGTACCGTGTTAAACTCTAGGTTATAGCTGCACACACGGCTAATTTTCATTAGCATAAGGCTATCCTCTGGTGTTACTTTTCGCGCAAGTTTTCTCAAAATACGGCTGAACATGGTGGACCATAATATACCAAATTTTGTGGTTCTTAGTCCTACAAAGTTCCTACGGAACCTCACGAGACAGAGAATTTCTTATATTTGAATCTGCTCTTAGCCTCCCGAATCTAGCTTCCCATTGTGTTTAAGAAAGATGCCACTTCGCCAACTGGCGTTACCTGCGCTTTCGTGTTTCTCAGTGTGGTCAGCACTGGGTGTTTCCGAGCACTCGACCACTCCCTCAAGAGAAACCTCTATTCGCAACGTGCTAGAACTCTATAAGATTGTTAGCAATTAATGTTAACTCAAAGTGACTTTCAGCAATCAATGGTTTGGCACAGTTGAGATACAAACGCTTGGTTTCGATTTGACACAAAAGTTATCTTCTATTGCCTGACCAACATTTCTAGCAGTTCTGAAGGATCTGCATCAAGTTTTAAAACCTCAAGCTGAAATTGCGGCATTTGGTCCGGACTCTAGCCTTTCCTTTACGAGTGGTTAACCACACTTCATGTTTACTAGCATTATATTTTCCTTATCAAAGAAAAATGAAAGTGTCACTAACACTCTGTTTGGAACCAATCATTTGGGATTTGGATTTTAAATTGGGAATTGGTTCTGAAATTCGATTCACTTTTTGTTGTTTGGAACAAAAGGAAATTCAAATGGCAAGATTCCTATTTTTTGTTTAGAACATAGAGGAAATTGGAGGTAAAATTTTTCAGATAATTATGTCATTGGCTTGATATGAAAAATAAAATACGGTAAGTGGTTTCACGTTTGCTGGTGGGAACACATGGTGGTGGTGGTGGTGTGTGAATAGCAGCAACGTAAGTGGTGGCATCGATGGTGAAAGTGGTGGGGTGGTCAAGTAATGGTAACAATCGTAATGGTTGTGGTGATATTGAGATGTAACTAGTGGTAGGCATAGTGACACTAGTGATGGTGGTGGCATCAACAATGATGGTAACGTGGTGTGACATGACAAGTCGTGGTGTGTTGTACAATGGCATGGGTGGCTATTGACAACAACAATGGTGATGATAGAAGTAATTAGGCAGTCTAATGATGGTACTGATAGTAGGGGTGCTAGTGTTACTAGGGTGCAACTTGTGAAATGTTGGTGACATAAGTTACAATGACAATAGCTGAGACGATGGTGGTAGTGGTGTTGAGACATTGATCGGCAATGTGATGTTTGGCATCAATGACTATGGTGGTGTGGCGGTCTAATCATTGTAGCGATGGTTGTGGTTGTGGTAGTATCCAGGTATCACCAGTGGTATGTTGGTGATAGTAGTCATGGTGGCGGCAACAAAGATTGTGGTGGTGATGACAAAGATGTTGATCGTTACAGGGTTGATACAGTTGCACCAGTGGTATGGTAGTGACAATGACAATGATGGTAGCATTGATGATGGTGATGGTGGTTGTACTGGTGTGGCGGCAGAAGTAATGATGGCATACTATTGACGATAATAGTTGTTGTAATGGTGATGTCCCACGCTTGATGCAGTGGTGACTATGGTGGTGATGGTGTTGGTGTCGTGTCGTGTCGGTGTCGTGTCGTGTGACAATAACAATACTATAGTGGTTGAGGTGTTTTACAATGGTCTAATGGAGCTGGGTATAGCAATCCAGTAGTTGTTAATCTCCTTTCCAGCAGTTGTAAGGTTCACTCAAGTTCTCACGGCTCAGCTTGATGATCGAAGTGAAACTTTCTGACAAAGCACCAATGATTTTAAAAAATATTAACATGCTTCAGCTGATCGCTTTTCAATTTCCTACACGTTTATAATGTTGTCATTACCAGATGTTATATGTGGCCAAGAATATTGAACAAACTCAAACAGTTATGGATCGTTGAAACTTTAGTGTACGGAAACTCTAACATGAAGAACATGCAATCTTTGTGGATAGTATGTTGCATAGAATTTTTTGAAGTTATGTAAGGTTCACTGAAGTTCTGACGATTCAGCTTGATGAAGCGAAACTGTTTGACAAAGCACCAAGGATTTCCAAAAATATTAATATACGTTTCTTCCATAATATCAGGACATTGCTCATCCTTGAACTGGCCTCTTTTGAAGGTCCTACACATTAAAAATGTTGAACAAACTCAACTGTCATGGTTCGTTGAACCTTTAGTGTACGGAAACTCAAACTGTTGTGTTGCACAGAATTTTGTTAACACGTGGCTATCCTCCGGCGTTCTACTTCTCCTACAAGTTTTCCAAAAAGACGGCTGGACATGGTGGAACATTATATGACCCACGGACTTCTTATGGTAACTACCGAGACAACGAGATATGTTGCCGGGTTTCCATTTGACACCAAAGGTTACTGGTATTGCCTAAGCAATGTTTCTAGCGTTTTCTTTTACGAGCCGTTGACCAGTCTTGACTTCTACTAGCGCTCTATTTCTTTATCAAAGTTTAAAAAGAAAAATGTCACTGAAAGACTTTAAAAAGTATCAACTAAATTTTTTTTCCGGCAAAAGTGAAGTGTTAATATTGGAAAATAGAGTGCGGTATCGGTCGTCCTTGCAGATGAGCGATGATTCTGCGCCGGCTCTAGGGTGTTTAGCTACAAATTTCTGTCCTATTTGTAGGTTTAAATGCACTTGCTTGCTATGGGTAATTTTGTCCCATTCGTAGTTATAAATGTGTTTGCACACAATTTTGTCTTCTAATTTGGTTTTTTCAGTTTGTAATCAAAGTAAACCTCAAGCATTTGACCCGGATTCTAGCGTTTTGCTTTACGAA
The DNA here is from genome assembly GCA_033065855.1 of Escallonia rubra. Taxonomy (NCBI): domain Eukaryota; kingdom Viridiplantae; phylum Streptophyta; class Magnoliopsida; order Escalloniales; family Escalloniaceae; genus Escallonia; species Escallonia rubra. The sequence goes on from JAVXUO010000827.1 coordinate 47,303, forward strand.
CCGTTGACCAAACTTGACTTCTACTGCCGCTCTTTTTCTTTGTCAAAAATTAAAAAGAAAAAATATCACTAAAAGATTTTAAAAAGAAAAATATCACTTTGTGTAGAGCTTTAGCCACAGACAATGGCAAGACCCGTGTCACTGTGACTCGAAATATATATGTTACGTAAAAGATATTTTGTTGCTAATCATATCCCACCAATTTGAAGTTTCATGCAATAACAAATATACTCAATGCATTCTCTATTTTGCAAAAATTTTCTTAAGATTTGATGGAAAAATATCACAAATTGGGTTGGAGAATGCCTGAATCGAATGCTACGCACTCTTTCCATAGGACATTATTTGCCCCCTATACTGCAACAGGTTACCGTCAACTTGTCTCCCAAGATAAAACATGTGACCAATTGGTACAACTTGCTGAATAGTAACCAAACAAAAATAGTCTTTTATGGGAGAGTATGAAAATTTTCATCATCAATTAGGGAAAGCATTAACACTTACCTATAGAGTTATAGTTCACCAAAAGGTGTTTTTGAAGAGGTTTGATAATTTATAACTACCGTTAAGTTAAAAGTCACGTTTAAAGGTTGCAACTTTATGTTAAAAAATGAATAGTCACATCCTTTATAGTTGGACCCAAGTGCCAATTATTGAAAAATTTCCAACAAGCTCCACACAACTAATAACCATGCCATCGAGTGCGGATGGCCTTGTACTTGTTTGGAACGAAAACTATCGGACTGCAATGCTGGAAGTGGATGATAATAGTGTCACCAACTTACTTTTAAATGATCTGTCCCCTCCTCCCATATTGACTATTGAGACACTAGTTCTTGATTGCAGGTGCTATCCGTGACAGGTGAAAATTAATCAGGTTTACAGGAAAACCAACTTTTCTGCAGACTTAATTGCCAAATAGGCGGGTAATCAGCAAAGAGAGTATCACGAATGGAATGAGAAGCCAATTTTTCCGTCCACCCTCCTGTATCATGAATTCATGATGCTAGCGGGAGCAATCACCCATATTCGTGACTCAACCAAATGTTGAATGAATAAGATTTCTCCTGGTTTTCGAAAAAAATCATTCAAGCCAGAAGATTACATCCCTAAGCACATAGCCTTAGGACCTTACCATCATTCTCATCCCGAGCTCTACGAAGTTTGTTGGTGTTTGGGTCTTGCCTGTATGCCCATGTAGGGTCCAAGTGTGATCTGTAAAGCCAAAGGACTTGGAGGTTGTTAATGGGTGTAACCTAAAGAACATCATAAGCCTTAGATTTTATTTCGTAATAAAACCTCTTGGTGAAATCATATAAGAGAGATAACACTTGGCTAGAAGGACGATAAAAATTTCAGAGACACGTAAGGGAGAGGGAGAGGCATATCTCCCAAACTTATCCATTTTTCTCCACAAATAGCTAGATTTGGAAACATGGATCGGGCTCGCGTAGACTAATTCATTGCGGGACGTTTTGGTTGACACGTGAAATAACCACGAGATTCCGGGATTGTGTATGTGATTTTCCGCCCGTATATGGTATACGTGCTCACGCACGTGCCTATTCGGATACGCTACGGTTAATTCTAAAATAATTGATTTGTTCTATTAGTCAAAACTTTTATTTCTTGTTAATGGCATGTAATATGTCATTTAGATTTGTCAGATGGGTCTCATATATGTTACATATGTATAGTAGTGGTATCTGCACATTTTGAGCATCAATGGACTTATAAATCAATAGATATCTCAAGTTCGAGTTTGAAATTCAAAATCTTTTATCCAAAATCTATTTTGCACGATTTGATTTACGGTTTTTGGTTTCTATGATTAGAATATACTCTAAAGCAGCTTGCAAAGATATAGATTTCATCAAAAACGGATTGAATTGAGAGAGATATGAATTTAAAAAATCAAGGGTTCTCTAAAAAACCAGATTTTATGTTGACTTCGTTTTTAAAATTGGAAGACAGAGAGAATTGCATCAGCCTCGTCGCAATGGCTGCCGGAAAGATAGCGCGTGAGACAAAAAAAAAAAAAAGGAAGAAGAAGAAGAAGAAAAGATGAGGTGGTGGCACGTACTTGTGGTCGCGTGAGAGCAGGATGTGGGCCACGCCTTCTCACGCACGGCACGTGTCCCATGGTGAGATCATTTTCTCAAAAAATTTGTTTTTCGCTCTAGAATATTCTTTGATATGATATTCTGAATGTGGGATTTCTTGAAAAAATTTGGCATGCTTAGTTCATTTCCTTTGAATTAGATGGCTTAATGACTGTTCTTCCTAAGACTAGAATGTTTGATTATACTTTGTTTGAAAATGCAAGCATTTCTAACCGTTGAATGATACTTTTTTGTGCATGCCATAGATGTCCAATTGAGTATGAGTTATTTTTATGCATGTACCGTATTTGGTGTACATGTTTTTTACCCTAGGCCTCTTGAAGATGCTCATTTCCTTAGACAGGGAACGATGCGCGATCTTCTTAACGAGTTTTGGTGTGCATGATAAATGGTGGTTAAATGATTAATATTTGAAGTTCATCCGGTTATACGGGCTCTCTAGCGGGATAAACACCGGCACAAACCTTTGTTTTTCCATTAAGCTAGTGCAGCACCCTCGATATATATTTTGAGAAAAAGATTGCTGTAGGTACGTCATGTGTGTAATTTTGATGTATTATAATTTGAAAGCCGTGCAAGTGGATGTGTTCTATATTTGTTGAGTGCAACGGGTTTTGCCTCCCGAATGAACATAAATATGAATAGGGGTATACAGTTGGACCCCGCCCTTTCTTTTTGTGGGATTCAAAATTTTTGCGCAAGAAAGTGAAACTCAAAAAAGATGAGTTGAGCATATGCGGCGTAATGTGATTGCAAGCATAGCAAAGTTTTCTTATGCACTATGTTTACTTATCATTGTTTTTCTTAAGGTTTCAAGCGGCAAAAATAAGTTAATAGAAAATGGAGCAAGTTTTAGATCTAACCTACATATCCTTCCACATGTGGCTAGCTACTAAAGACCGTTGTTTTAGATCCAACAGACATATCCTTGCATACATATATATGGCAACAAATACTTAATACTGTTAGAGCTGATTTTCTTGCATGAAACCTCTTAGATGCGCTCTAATTATAGCACGCTGTATCTAATAGTTTGTATGTGTCAACTTTAATTGAAATAAACTAGTAGCTAGTTGCTTGACACGTACAACAATGAATTAAAGCATTAACCTTAATTCTTTCTACTATTGAGTATGCAAGGGTTAACACGTTGACAGCTTGGATATTGATAGGTTCAACAAAGTCGTACAATAGTGAGTTTGAGAACTAGCGCTCATCGGCTGCTAAATCATCAGCTCCCTACATATACATAAAAGTTGACACTAAGCATTTATACCCAAGTTTGAGCTATAGAAAAAGATTTTAGCCTATGCACCTTAGACGGGCAAAGGTTTGTGGAAGAGAATTTGGGCAAACGAAGATAAAACTGGCTAGCACATAGCTAAGCTAGGTTGTACCGCTCGTGATTGGATTCAGTTGGATTACTTACTCCTAAACATTATTTCTTACTATAAGTTTGTTCAAAGCTTGTATGCATATGATTGCTCTATCTCACTCGAGTGGATTGAAGATTTGGGAGCAAGCTACACTAGAGAAATAAGGTAGGGCAGTCGAGTATACCCTGCACTCTTGCTACTGACTGAGTGTTTTAAAGAATAAAGCTAGTGAGGTATATAGATTGTCTGTATTTCTATGCTTAGTATGAACGTTATTCCTTACATATATACCAAGGTTAATCTATAAAGCTTTTCATCAGAAATGTTGCAAATGCTAGGTTTATCTTGTAAAGGAATAAATTGCAAAACTTGGGACTGTTGAAAAAGTAAAATGATAGAAGATTTCTTTGAATTTTTGTTGTAGCAAACAAACCCTCCAGATTGGGAATTCTGCTTTTGTTTCTATGTTACGTGCATTACTCCACGTCATAGCATACTAGATATAGCTATGCTTAGACAAATGTTTGTTAGCTAGAAACATATTTTACGCTAGCTCGCTAAAACACATCTGTCAGGTGGAAAAAAGTAGAGAACCAAAAAGAAAATCATCTAGGCATTTATAAGTTACAAGTTGATACACTCAAGCATTAGTGACTCAAGGAATGGGAGCAAAAAGGAGAGGTTTCTAATCTCTTCACCCAATAGTCTATTATATAAATTGCGGTAATATCTAAAAAAATCTTCCCAAAAGTAAGAAGCATTTGTTGCTTTAGACACCGAAGTTTAGTCGAGAAATTTAGAAAAGAGCCTTTAATCAAGGTCTCCCAAAGGTCCGACGCACTGCGAGAAAAAAGGATTCTTTCCCGATATAATTTTAGCGACGGAGGAAATAATGTCGCGACAAGTTACCTTTAGCGACGAAATATTCAGTCGGTAAAGGTCCCGATGCTAAAGACATTTACCAACGGCCCTTTACCGATAGACAATCCATCGCTAACTATCTTTCTTGAATTTTCAATTTTCTTGACGGTTTTTTTGGCTCAAATTTTTTCTTTAAAATTTCTTTAGCGACAGATAATTACCGGCGGACATATTTCCGTCGGTAAAAGTCATATTTTTAAATTTATTGTCAAACGCTTGGTTTCCGTTTGACACAAAAGTTCACTTCTATTGCCTGACCAACGTTTCTAGTAGATCTGAAGGATCTGCGTAGTTTTAAAACCTCAAGCTGAAATTGCGGCATTTGGCCTGGATTCTTGCCTTTTCTTTATCAAAGAAAAAAAAGGTGTTACTAACACTTTGTTTGGAACCAATAAGACGAAAAATAAACTACGATAAGTGGTTTCGCGTGTGCTGCTAGCACCACATGGTGGTGGTGGTGTGTGAATTGGCTTCAATGACGGTGGAAGTGGTGGGGTGGTCAAGTGATGGTAAAGATAGAAGTGGTGGTGGTGGTGGTGCTATTGAGGGGTAACTAGTGGTAGGGATAGCGATAGTAGTGATTGTGGTGGCATCAACAACAACGACGGTGGTGTGACGTGACAAGCCGTGGTGTGTTGTGCCATGGCACCGACTGCTATCGACAACGACAACGATGATGATAGAGGTGGTTGGGCATCTAATGATGGTACCGATAATAGTGGTGCTAGTGGTACTCAGGTGTAACTTGTGAATATATTGGTGACATAATTAGTTACAACGACACTAGCTGAGACGAATGTGATGGTGGTGTTGTGACATCGGCAGTGTGGTGTTTGGCATCAATGACGGTGGTGGTGAGGCAGTTTAATAATTGTAACGAGGGTAGTGGTTGTGGTGGTATCCAGGTATCACCAGTGGTATGTTGGCAATAGTAGTCATGGTGGCGGCAATAGTGACCATGGTGATGACAAACATATTGATCGTGACAAGATTGATACAATTGAACTAGTGGCAATGGTAATGACAATGACAGTGATGATAATATTGATGGATGTGGTGGTGGTAGTAGTGGTGTGGCGGCGGAAGAAACGATGGCGATCTAATGACAATAATAGTGGTCGTGATGGTGAAATCACACGGTTGATGCAGTGGTGACTGTGGTGGTGTCATGTCATGTGACAATAACAATACTTTAGTGGTTGTGGTGTTTTGTAACAGTCTAGTGGTGGTGGGTATAGCAGCAGTCCATTAGTGGTGGAGTGATGGTAACATAATGGTTGTAGTAGTGGTGGCGACAGTGGTGGTTATAAAGGTGGTATGGTGAAAGTGGTAGTGAAGACAATATGTAACACCCCAAACTTAGTATTGCCTAGCCGGTTAGTTCAAAAAATCTTAGCGACGATTTGTATACACAATATTTAGTGTCGATAAGCGCAGCCGATTTTATTTAAACCTTTAGCCTCGAATTTGTAGGAACCATAAGTTAAAATTCAACAAAAGCAGTTATAAGTGATATTAGTTTAGATTTTTAGTGATGATTAGCGTGATCGAATTTTAGCACAACCTCTGTGTGTGCGCGCGCCCGAAGAAACATAGTGGGTGAAGTCTTGTGTGTTTGTGGGTGATTGTGGACGAAATGGAGCTGTCATGAAGAGAAAGAGAGCAAGGAGGGGTCGCCGTGTCTAGGCTGTGATGTGGGTGTATAAGTGTATGAAATGGGTGTTGATTGAGGAAGTGAGAAGGGAGGGCCATGGCTACCGTTAGAGAGCTATGTGGGTTATTGTGAACCTGTGTTTGCGGCGTCGTTATGTTTCGGCCAAGGCAACTGCATGGCTGTTCGAAGGCAGGTTGATGTGTGGGCTAAGGGGTGTTATTTGGGATTGAAATAGATGTTGTAATGGAAGAAAATCCACTGCCGTCTGAGGCAATGGGTTCCACTGTACGGAGGTGATTTTTATGTGGGTGTAATGTGTGCGCTTGTGTGTATGCTTTATGTGTAGTATTAGGTGTGTTGCATGTGGTGTATGTTTGAGTGTGTAAAACAAGGAGGAAGGTGGTACATCCGTGAATCAGTGGGACATTTGTGTGTGTGTGTGTGTGTGTTTTGAGCAAGATGAAAACCACTGCCGTGAGGCAGTGGTTGTGGCTGTGCTATGTTGGGGAAGATGATGCTTTGGAGAGTGTAGGTATATATATATATATATATATATATATATATATATATATGGGAGCTGATCCGTTGAGAGCGTGGGCAAAATAGGAGATCTTGCAAACGCGATCTGACCGTCCATCCCGAAATATGGACGGGCCAGATCGCGCCTTTTTCGAAAGCTGTCAGTCGTCCGCCATACTGTATGGCGGACAGGTTTTTCTACATTTTTACCCCTCCGCCCGTCCGCTACATTGTATCGCGGACTGTCCAAATATTTTTTTTACGTTTTTTTTAAGTTCGTCCGCTACATAATGTAGCGGACGAAAAAAAAAAAAAAATACGGTCATGTTCCATCCGCTACATTATGTAGCGGACTAATCTCATGACTTTTTTCTCTTTCTCTCTCATTTTCCTCATTTAATGTTCTGACATTTTTCCTTTCTCTCTCCTCTCTCTCATCATCATTTTCTCTTTCTCTAATTAACTCTCTGACTCTCTCTCTCTCTCTCTCTCTCTCTCGTCCATGCTAGAAACCGAAGGGAAAAGAAAGCCTCTTGGCGCGCGACGACAGAGGAAGGCAGCTCCGCTTCCGGCGACGACGGAGGAAGGCAGCTCCGCTTCCGGCGACGACCGAGGAAAGCAGCTCCGCTTCCGGTGACGGCCGAGGAAGGCAGCTCCGCTTTCGGCGACGGCCGAGGAAGGCAGCTATGCTTTCGACGACGGCCGAGGAAGGCAGCTCCACTTCCGGCGACGACCGAGGACGGCAGCTCCGCTTCTGGCGACGACGGAGGAAGGCAGCTCCGCTTCCATACATAGGACCGAGGACGGCAGCTCCGCTTCCGGCAGCAATCCACCTGCTGTGGCAACCCCATTTTGGGTTTTCGAAAACTAAGACCCAATTAAAATTTTGAGACCCATTTGAAAGTTTGAGACCCAATTGAAACCCAGATCATTTTTTGTGATCTGAGTTTTGTGGTGGCCGTTGTAGGCCGTGGGTCTGCGATTGACCGATTGACGGAGGTGTGGTCGTGGGAGAGCGACTGGCAAACGTGATGGTGCGATTGGATGAGTTTCACGTGAGGTGTAGCCTGACAAGGAGCCCGTCTAGTTGGTTCTCGAATCACTTCTTCGTCACTCTCATCCTGAAGAGCGAAACTTTGAGCATGAAACACTTGCCGAGGCTTGCGAGATGATTGAAAGCAAGAAGTTTGGACAGATGTGTGAAACACTTTTACTTTCATGTCCATCATCCGCTACATTATGTAGCGGATGGGTATTTAAGAGGAGAGAGAGAGAGTCAGAAATTGATGGGAGAGAAAGAGTGTGTCAGAACATTAAAGTACGTCCGCTATACTATATAGCGGACAGTCAAGCAGAAAGAAGCATCCCCAATTTTTTTTTCGGCCCTATGTACGTCCGCTATACTATATGGCGGACAGTCAAGCAGAAGGAAGCCCGACTGTCCGCCATATAGTATAGCGGACGTACATAGGGCCGAAAAAAACCTAAGTGTTGGGGATGCTTCTTTCTGCTTGACTGTCCGCCATATAGTATAGCGGACGTACATAGGGCCGAAAAAAAAACTTTAAGTGTTGGGGCAAAAATGTGTCAGCCTAAGGACAGGTGTCAGCCTAGGGACGTCCGGTACACAGTATCGCGGACGTCTTTTTGGCTGTCTCCCATCAGAACTTTAATGTCCTCCGCCATACAGTTTAGCGGACGGACGGAGGGGTAAAAATGTAAAAAAATCTGTCCGCCATACTGTATGGCGGACGACTGACAGCTTTCGAAAAAGGCGCGATCTGGCCCGTCCATATTTCGGGATGGACGGTCAGATCGCGTTTGCAAGATCTCCTATTTTGCCCACGCTCTCAACGGATCAGCTCCCTATATATATATATATATATATGTGTCTCCGCGTGTCTGTGTGTGTACTGTGGCTACCGTAAGTATATGGTTATACAGTGTATATAATAAGTGAGGCTGTGTATAAAGGTCAAGAGAAGAGAGGAATTTGTGGATAAACTTGTGGACCAATTTCAGTTCTTATTGTATTGATATAAGTGGCTTTGGGTTCCAATGGCATGACTCGTGTTGGATGTATGTGTGCAATTGGCAAGACCCAAAAGAGCTTGTTGGCATCATAATTGGCTTGGGTTAGACTGTCAGAGGTGCCGTTTGTATAGGTGTAATATGTGCGTGAGGTATATGTTTGTGTGTTTGTGAAGTGGGTTTAGGGGAATGGGAGAAGATATGGGAGTGCATGTGTGTATATATGTGAAATGAGTGTGTAAAAAGGAAAAGAAAAATGAAAAGGAAGTGTCTGCCGTGAGTGGACTTTGAGAAGGGCGAGTTCTGAGTGTTGGTTGCAGAGAATTAAAGGAAGAAGATGAAGTGGGAAATGGGGTTATGCAGGGGAGTGGTACACTGTGCTTGTACAGTTGTACCACGTGACTATTGGGTATTGTCCAATTTTTGAAAAATGCTAAAATATTACAGGAATGTTCTTAAGGAAATATTAGAATTACTGTGAAAATTTTCATATTTTTCTCATATCGTTTGGTATTTTTAATATTTTCTGCAAATTCAGTTTTTCTAAAATTTATTTGGAGCCCTTAAAATCCTTAATAAATTCTGAGAAAATTTTTATGATGTAAATAAGTTTAAGTTGTAATTTCATGATTCTTAGAGTTAATTTGGTACTAAACCCGAATTGCATTTAAGTTAGCTAAACGGATAATTTTAAAATGATTTTGTTGTTTTTATGATATAAATATTCAAAATTTCATAAAATTCATACTTTGACTTTTTATAATGTTTTAAGCTATAAAAGTATTTTCTCAGAATTTATTATGATTTTTGGGGTATCAATAGGCATTAAGGAGTGTGCGAGGTTTTCGGTTAGGCTGGCCGTGTATGGGACTAGCTTTGGATTGCGTCGTTCTGGGTTAAGGAGTGAGTACGTTGTGGATAGTTGATATTAGATCTATAGTGTAACAATTTAGATTGTTTTCTAACAAATAAATTGTCAATTTAGGTTGATTCAGAGGACTTGATCGAGGTTGTTTAGCATCGCTTAACTTGGATCGAGGTAATGATTTTCTCTCCGAACACTACTTATCATTCTGAATTCATATGTTTTAATATTAACTATTTCGCGAATTCTGTTGAACTATGGTTTTATAAAATTTCCATGAAAATATTTGGATTTAGCCATGAAACCTTAATTTGAACCTTAAAGCGATCCTTTGGAATTCTTGTTTCATTCTCATCTGTTTATTGATTCGATTATCATAAAATATTTTGAATTGTACTTATTTCTTGTCAATATTGGCACGAGTTAGTAAATGTTGGGAGGTATAAGGAGGGTTTGTACTGTTGGCGTTATAAAAATGATTTGTTGCTTGGGTTGAACTAGTACCTATATAGACTAGTTAGTGTACATATGCATATGTAAAGTGTATCGAGCACTGTCGGGGTGGCTTTGCTATAGTGTAGTGCTCATTTTCAATGTTACATGTTTTTGTTTTATTGCACCTAAAATGTTTTGAAATGATTATTGAATTGAGGGATTGAGTTGATACTCTTCCCTGTGCCTATATCAAAATGTTATGATTTATTTGAAAATCCTTTTAAAAATTATCATTTGACTCTATATGAAAAAGGGTAAATTACACACGGTACCCCTGAGGTTTGCCCTAAACTACACACGGCCCCCCTATCTTTCTTAATTACACCCCGCTCCCTGAGGTTTGTCGTTGTATTACACAAAACATACTTCCGTTAGGGAACCATCAAAAAAATGTAAGGCAACACAAATTTATTATAATATACCAAAAGTGCCCTTAGATCTTTCCCTTTCTTTCTTCCGTTCAGATTCTGCTCAATCCAAGAGCACCGCGCGACTCCAGATTCTGGCCAAAGCACGCTAAGAAAACATGGCGTTCACAGATTTGTGCCCAAATTTGGGTATTTCTTCCCCTATCTTAGCACTATCAGTAGGCGAAGGTTCCTCAGTTGTTCAATCAAGCACAACTAGATTCTTGTACTCTTCGACCGAAATTGATGCATTTACCACCATATCCGGGTTCAGAATCCCAGTTTCCTCCAAGAACAGAGTAACCAAGTTCTTGGAATATCCACTGACAAGTTCTTCAATTTCCTATTAACGGCTACTTGCAATATTAAATCAAACACCTTCTGGAAATTTGTATTGGTTCCACGTTCAATGTCCCTGACAAAATCAGTGTTAAACAACAAATCTTCCCCTTGGATGGAAATAAGCTGCGGCTTTTCACTGAAGGTAATCAGCTCCCCCTTGCATGGCTTCTTGCTCAATTCTGAGATTAACAACCCAAGTGCAACAAACACTTTCTTGACCGCCATATCCGAGTTGCCAGATGCGGCGCCGCCGGTGAAGGATGCCTATGTCCGCAGCGGCGCCGTTGCTGGCGAACTATGAAAAAGACTCTGACGAAGACTCTGACGGCAGCTGGTTGTTGGATCTGGGCCAGAGGCCGAGATTTCGACGGAGACACAAACACCGTCGGTGGCGATCAACCGAATCTGAACCAGATCTGACACAAACACCGTCATCACGGATTACAGATTGGAGATGGCCTTGGTGCTTGTCGGCCTAGAGCTGGGCGAGCTCGGCGAGGCGTTGTTCGAGTGAGGAGGCAAGTCGCGAGTGCTGTGATTGGAGGGCAGTGAACTCGGAGGAGAGTGAGACGTGCTTCTGCTCGAAGAGGGAGTAGGTCTGCTCAGCTGTGATGGAGGCGGTATCAGCCTGGGCCCTGACGGATCTGACACAAACATCGTCTGCACCAAGTCCATCTCCAATCGATATGGCACCGATTTTTTCTCGGAAGAGCTGCCGTGGCGGTGACCGTGATGGGGCGGGGGCACGCTAGCGGCGCTGCTTGCCTTGGCTTCAAGAGAGAGAGATGGATAAATTAACTTGTTTATCAGGGGTATTACCGTCATTTTCTTACTTCTGTTAAATCTTTGAATGGAAAAATAAGTGTAGTTTAATAAAAAAAAAAAAGATAGGGGGGTCGTGTATAGTTTAGGGCAAACCTCAGGGGTGCGGTGTGTAATTTATCCTATGAAAAATTGTGTCCGAATCGTTTTGTTGTTCTTTTTAATCATTGGTCATCCATACTGAGCTCTCAAAAGCTCACTCTCGCGAAAAGAGATGCGGCTATATATGCTAAAAAGACAATTATCTCACTTGCAAACATCGATGAATCTCGACAAGAGGGTTGAGGGTTGGAACCAATGTATAACACGAATTCTTGGAATACCTTGGGGATTCTTGATTGGTGCTGAGTTAACTATAGCGCAAAGTCGTATCTCTTTGGTTAATAAGATCCAAAAGGTTTATCGATCCCAGGGGGTACAGATTCATAATAGGCATATTATGGGTAACGTAGGAGACATCTCTATTTTTCTCCCGGGGAATCTTTAGAATTGACTTTCTTTCTGCAGGTGATAACCATCAATAGGTTGCATGAGTATGGATTAGAACCAAGCGAGATAAATTAAGTTAAGTTAGTATTGATTATTAGAAACCCGCGTGGGTTAACATTGTTATTTAAAAATTTTGGACTCAGTTTTGATGTTCCATTTATGATAGCCTATTAGGAGTATGATTTAATTGATGATTTAGTTGCTCTGACAGATTTGTATTATTTGGTTGAGTTTGAAGGTGTTATTGTCTTAGTGTGACTGATTGAGTGAGTGTTAACGTTTCAGAAATTTCGGGATGTTACACAATACTAGCGCGTTCATTGGTTGTGGAGGTTCACGAAAGGGAAGAGGGGTAAGTAATTATATTTAGTCATCTTAATCAAAACCCCATGAAATCAGACCATTTATCATTGGATTTCATAATAAAGAAATATATCCGATCAATTCCTATGAAATCCAATTCCAATCCTTTTTTTAATGTTCTATACAACAAAAATTGAGTATTTGATATGAAAGTTCATCAATTATGTGGTTCCAAGCAAACTGTAAGAATTTTTAAAGAGTGTTAACAAAAAAATTTAGCGACACAAGTAAAGTGTGAATAGTAAAAAGTAGGGTGCAGTATCAATTCTTCTTTTACCCCTTGCTCGCTATGGGTAATTCTGTCCCCTTTGTTGGTACAAATGGGCTTGTAAACAATTTTTTATCTACTATAATTTGCCATGTCACCCAACATGCTGCAAGGCGGGCTATAGGAAAAGCCTACAATTCTTTTATATAGTTAAAAATAATAAGAACAAACTTTGGCTGCTACCCCGGTTGTAGGAACCTTTCTTCAACTCCACGTATAGTGATAATTAATAGTCACTAAATGTCTCTAGTGGCTTTTCTGTTAACACTTTCAGCGACAACTCTTAACGACACTTTTTTAGCGTCACTAAATAAAAGTCACTAGAAAGATTTGACGACCATTAATTGTCGCTACATGGGGGGTAGGAGGAAGATTCCTTCAACCCGGGTAGCAGCCAAATTTTATCCAAATACTAATAGCTAGATATGCTTTCTGCTTGCTATTTGATAACATTAAGAAAAACCTATCATGAATGGTTGTTAAAGATGTCTGCAAAAATACCACTTGCAATATTTGACAATAATTATTGATCACTTTATGGGTGGTTGTTATAGGCTATTTCTACTACCTGCTTGCATCCAAATCGTTCCTACAAGAAACGGCCTTAAAGTATGAAAGAACTGACCACGAATTTACCTCCTTTTCAAGTGACGTTCTGTAGAATTTTTGTTGCCATAAGCTAGGTCGTAGGAAGAAGCTACAACCCTCTAATTTACCAGCAATTAATGTTCGTTATTGACGCGAGGTTTCTAGTGGAAAACAAGACCGTTGAAGGCGATCTTAGCAACGACGAGACCGCAGAACCATTTAATTTCATAAATAAATGAAGCTGGGAAAGCAATAAGTCGAACTATTCAAGCTGTAAATGTATATTTCAACATTAGGCCGAGGGTTTAGGCGTAGGTAAGCGCGTATACGCGCTTCATGGATGGCTTTTACGTTTATTTCTACTGTTGCGCTTGTGTTGCTGCTGATCATGCAATCTTTTTTTTTATCAAGTATCTAGTTATGTGCTTTTGATGTCAGATCTTTCATTCTCCGTTCAACAGGGCCTTTTTCTTTTTATTGTCCTTCGAGTCTTGTTAGTCTCCTTTCCAGCGGTTGTATGAGACCAAGAATTTTGACAAACTCAAACAGCTATGGATCGTTGAAACTCTAGTGTATGGAAACTCCAACATGAAGAACATGCAATCTTTGTGGATACTATGGTGCATCGATTTCTGTGAAGTTTCTGTAAGGGTCAGTGAAGTTTCTTCCGTAATATCAGGGCATTGCTCATCATTGGACTGATCTCTTTTGAAGGTCCTACACATTTAAAATGTTGTCACTACCAGATGTTATATGAGACCAAGAATGTTGAACAAACTCAACTGTCATGGATCGTTGAAACTTTAGTGTACGGAAACTCAAACTGTTATGTTGCATAGAATTGAAGTTAGCCTTTTCTTTTACAAGTTTTCCAAAAAAACGGCTGGACATGGTGGACATGTTGAACACGTGGTTAGCCTTTTCTTTTACGAACCGTTGACCAGACTTCACTTTTACTAGCGCTCTATTTCTTTGCCAAAAATTAAAAAGAAAAATGTCCCTAAAAGACTTTAAAAAGTATCAACTAAAAAATTTTATGGGCAAAAGTGAAGTGTCAATATTGACACGTAGAGTGCAGTATCAATCATTCTTTTACCCCTTATTTACGCCCAAAAAAAAAAAAAGGAGGTTGCAGATGGGCAATGATTCTGCGCCGGCTCAAGGGTGTTTAACTAAAAATTTCTGTCCAATTTGTAGGTTTAAATGCACTTGCTTGCTATGGGTAATTTTGTCTCATTTGTAGTTATAAATGTGCTTGCACACAATTTTATCTTCTAATTTGCCATGTCACCGAACAGGAAAAATAGTGGCCACAAGTCGGGCTCTAGGAAGAGCCTAAAATCTCCCTTAAAAGTGACAAATAATAATAGCTATGTATGCTTTCTCCTTTGTTATTTGGTAACGATAAGGCGGTTATAAATGGTTGGTAAAGATGTTTGTAAAAATACTACTAGTAATATTTAATAATCACTATAGGGATGATTGTAGACTATTCCTACAACCAGGTTGCATCCAAAATCTTTCGTACCCAAAATTTTGCATGATGGAAGCGTAGGAGCATTGTCGTAATAAATGTTCAATGGAGTTTCTGGTACCAATCTAGCCGACATGAAAACATTTTGTTGATAAAAGTACTTTTAAAAGTGTTGCCATAAACTTTAGCGACAATCTTTTAAGGCAGCTCGCACCAAAACTTAGGAGAAAAAATTTGTTCCCTTTGCGTTATCTTATATACAGTAGTATTTTGTAACAGCATTGAGCAATCTAAGTGGCAATGTTTTTCTAAAGTGTGCAACACCTCGTAGCTTAATACCTATAGCCCGTTTGGGATTGATTTTAAAAAGTAGATTTGAGTTAATATCATAATCAGTTTGAAATTAGATTAATCTACAGGTCGTTGGTTGGCAAAAATAGTTGTAAACTACTTAAACGTTAAAAGAGATTGACAAAAAAAAAAGGAATGATAATTAGTTGGTATGTGATGTCCTTTTGTAAGATATATGGGAATAATGTGATAAATTATAAGGTCAAACATAATTATGAAAAAAAGTGATCACTTTTCAAGATTATGAACTAGTTTTTAACTTTCGGAGACATATTAAATCGTTCAGTCTTTTTTACAAATTACTTACATATTTGATTTAATCTAATTTAAATCATGTTTGACCATCCAAAAATGAATCTAAAACATCAAGTAATTTAAATCAAATTTAAATCAACCGATCGCTTTCTTGCACTTGAATATCGTTCAACACGTTAAGTAAAATTGTCAGATGAATTGTCTTCTTTTCATCCACCTATATGTCCTAGTTAGTCAATCATAGCTGCTTCATAGCAAAATTGTCAAATTTTGAGCAATTCTACCGTCTCCTATTACAATTGTCTTAATTTCGTCCACGTATTTACGCAAACACACGTTTTAAATTGAGCCAATCTACCGTCTCCTATTACAACTAGGTTCTATTATCATCTTCAACTCTGAAATGATGGTTAGGGTTTAAGACATGATAAAACCCTCACGTTGAAAACCTATATATAAGCGATCTGAAAGGCATAAACAGCACCCATTACGGCCAAAGCAAAGATGAGTTTGCATTCAATTTTAAGCTCGAGCGATAGTGAGGAACGATGGGTCAATAAAATCAGCCAGTATTTCGAGAAAGAAGTGGCAATTCACAACGTTCCCGTAAGCGTCTTTAGTGTGCCCAAAGCCATTTGTGCTATCAAACCCGAGGCGTACACTCCTCAGGTCATAGCATTCGGACCCTACCATCACATGGAGCCCGAGCTTTACCAAATGGAGAAGTACAAGCTTGCTACCGTTAAATCATCTTTGAGCCTAGAACAGATCCTCAATTTCCAAGAACTAGTGATCGAGAAACTGAAGGAACTAGAGCCTGTAATCCGCGCTTGCTACCACAAGTACTTGGATCACGATGGCGATGCGCTTGCGTGGATAGTTGCCATTGATGGTTTATTCTTACTTGACATTTTACGTGGTTATGGCCACGTAAAGTATTCTCAACGTAAGAATTTGAAGCAAGACGCTGTTCTCTGTAGGGATGTGATGATGCTGGAGAACCAGATACCGGTTATCCTTCTGAAGGAAATACGAAAGAGTCTCCAATTCACTTCCGTGCATGATGATGACGACTTGGAATTGTTTCTCATGCTGCGAGGTTTCTGTCAAATACACTCTCCTTTGAAATTGGCACCAATATCAAGCACGCCACCATACTCTAGCTGTATACATCTGTTGGATCTCATGTACTTTTTGATAGTGAACCATCAAGCTACAACAACACGGCCGCAGGAACAAGCCATCTGCCTCGAGAAGACCGATGCACGAGCTGTTGCTGTGCAACACCAGTTTGAAGAAGAGGAAAACAATCTCATTCTCAATGTGGGAGAGATTGTTGAAATGGGTATGCGTTTGGGCATCGTAAAGAGTGTCCTTAAGCCAGTCAGGGTCATAGAAGATATGCCATGGGAAAAAATATCTAACTTGCTAGGGCTCAAAATGGGCAACGAACACGATAAGGAAAATCATCCCAAAGTTGAGGAGATAACAATTCCATCGGTCTCGCATCTTTCTAAATTTGCTGGGGTGAAATTTAGCCACACGGCTGGTGGCATCGGGGACATTAAGTTTGTCCAAGGGGAAGCGACTTTGTATCTTCCTATCATTACTCTGAATGCCAATTCAGAAGTTGTGTTGAGAAACTTGGTGGCTTATGAAGTGGCTCTGTCCAATTCTACAGGTAAACTTGCACAATATGTGGATTTTATTTGTGGGATTGTAGACACTGCTGAGGATGCGCAGTTGCTTAGGGAGAAAGGCATCATCAAAGGTGACTTGAGCAATGAAGAGATAGCAGATCTCTTTAATGGCATCAATAGATTGAGTGCAAAAGCAAGAAACAAGACAGTTGACGAAATTAACGAGTACTACAACAAGAGGCCGATGGTTAAGGGATATAATTTCGTTGAGAAGCGAGTTCTTGCATCTTGGAGGATTCTTACGCTTTCTTCAACCATCTTGCTCTTGCTGCTTTTCCTTATGAACTCTTTTTGCCAGGTCTATGGTTGTAAAAAAATTCTTTGGTAGAAGCAGATAATTGGGCATCCCTTTTGCATTTATACAAAGCATATGAGTACCTAATGCATGGTAATGACTGATTCGTTTTTCCTTAGCAAGAATTTAATTTTTCATTTTTAACGTTAGTTGCTTCTTAGTTAAATATTACTTGTTGTTAAAAAGTTTTTATTGTTTTAGTGGTCTGTCTTCAATTTCTAGCTTGTATGGTATATTCACACGAAGATACAAGTTGCATTCTCAATTCCCGAATTTTATAGCTCAGTTCTCTATATTGGTTGAGTACTAAAAACTCTACCTATGAGAATCTGTCTCATCAAAATGAAGCACGCTCAAAGGTTGACCAAATGACACGACATGTTATAGCTTTCACTGAAACGCTACATAAATATTGAACCCCCACCTCAATCAAATTAATATCCCTGTATTCATTGAATTGCCTTCAAGTCCAAGTCAACTTTTACAAATTTTCAGTCACACCTCGAGGAGGGGTATGGTAATTGCAACGGCGTCATGCATCGGAACTTTTATTCCAAGTCATTGGCTGGTTGTGACATACACAATAGATGGTTGCACTGCACGATCACTTAATGCATTCTGTGTATGAAGTCGTGATGTACAGCATTAGTCTTCTCCCGATCATCTCTATCCACCTCAGGCAACGAGGTATTTTCCTTCCATGGTTATTGGAGATATGGACTTTAACTAATCAATGGATTAACTTATTACGACTTAATTTTGAGTATTGTATTCTGAAATCCACTCTCCAATATGAATATAAAATTTGATATATTTAAAAAAACGAAAATAATATCATCTTGAATGAGGTCTCGCTTTATAATATTAGCCTAGTATATAATGATATTTGTTATCCTTTGCAAGCTTATTATAGTTATAGCTATAACCTAACATATTTTAGTATATAAATATTGTATTATGTTGTGATAAAATAAGTGTAATTTATGAGAAAATATCATTGAATGCACTTAGTAGATATAGAAGCTATAACTTGGCGATAAATAATTGTCATAAAAGATGTGGAAAATAATTTCAACACTCTAAAATAAAGACACGTCAAGTTCATCAATTGAACATTCTCATTACCAGCCTCTTACATGAATTAAAGAAAAACATATACATGAAAATATTGGATACTATGTGGTCATTCTGTTAAATTTTTTTTTTTTTTTTTCAAAAAGTAATAACTTATTTGAAAGTGAGAAGGTGCATACATAAATCCTGTTAATTTGAAGACTTTATTCCTTTTAAAATTTTACTTAGTCGTTATAATTACCTCAGGAACGTATATATGTAATACCTTAAAGACCCTCTGAAGTTAAAGAATTAAATTGATATGTAACATTTACAATTCAAAAGGGATAGTTGATAGCGTCACCATATTATAATAACCTACAATTGTATTTGCTATCTAACTCTATATGGCACCAGCACAATTATTCTACTACTTTAAGTGTTAAGCCAATATTCATTTAAAATACTACTAGACAACTTAAAACAAAAGCTTAAAGACGATAAATATCTAGCGGCTCCACTGTGTCGATGTCTATTCTTTGTCTTCAAACTTATAATATAACAAAATTACAGGTAAACACACATATGTATGCACATATGTCATAATTATCACATGCAGTCTAATCAAAGAAACAATGCTATTTAATAATCAAAGGAGCAATGCAAGTGAATTCATCTTTCATATTTTACTTAAGTTAGTTTGTGATTAATATAGGTACTAAGCTTATTCTTTATAGCCAAATAAAATGTTTTTATATTGTTAATATATTTTTTATCTTAGGATATGTGGTACACATTAATACACTTTTAAAACCTTATAATATACTGTATTTTATAAACCGGCCCGAGCCGCCTGAGCTTGGCTCGGGTTACTGGGCTAGTACTAAATATAATAATAGACGAAGCGTTGTGCGTTGTGGAGACAACACATAAGCTTTTTTTAGCGTTCCTTTCCCTTTTTATCCCCTTTTAATTATGCAACACGTCATATATATTTGTTCAATTTTGTGACGCGTCATCATTTTTGTTTTGGTGTTTCATTTTACTTATACTTATTAAAGTCTCACATGTATGATGACTCTTTATTAAAACTTATTGTTGAAAAATTCAGAGGTATTGTTATTATAAATTTAGTTGACGTTATAAGAGTAAAAAATCAATTTTTCACATTCTAAAACTCTACCTAATCAATATATCAACATATTAGGAATTAACTTTGACTATTAACACCTTAAGAACACTATAAATAACAAAATAAACACTCAAACATAAAGAAAACATAAATCACACGTCATCATATTTGTTTGGTGTTCTATTCCTCCTTTACCTCTGCTTATTAAAGCCACACATGCATCATGACTCTTTAGTATAACTTATTATTAAAAATTCAAAGCTATTATTACCATAAACTTAGTAGTCCTTATAAGAGTAAACAATCTCTTCTACACCTTCTAAAACTCTACCTAATCAATGTATCAATACATTAGGACTTGATTTTGACTATTAACACCTCAAAAACACTTTAAATAACAAAATAAACTCTCAAACATAAAGAAAACATAAATCGCACGTCATCATATTTGTTTGGTGTTCTATTCCTCTTTTACCTCTACTTATTAAAGTCACACATGCATCATGACTCTTTAGTATAACTTATTATTTAAAATTTGGAGGTATTATCGCCATAAATTTAATAGTCCTTATAAGAGTAAAAAAATCTCTTCTACACCTTTTAAAACTCTACCTAATCAATGTATCAACATATTAGGACTTGATGTAACACCCCGAACAAATTAAAAGTTTTAGCGACGTTATTTTTTTTTAATACTTAGCATTGGCGTGTATTTTTTTTAGGGACAAATTTAATATTTATTTAGCATTGATATAAACATTTTCAGCGACGATATATCTTTATATATATGTAATGTCGACGTGTAATTTAGCAGTGAACTATCTATCTTGGCATCGGTATAATTTTTAGAGACAATAAATTTTCTTTGATAACGGTGTACTCATTAGCGACGATGTGTCAAACCGGGTGGCATAACAAACCATTTATAATTTTCCTAATACATAATGTATCGTATATATTTTATTATGGGACCATTGTCGTAATAATAAGTTTGGGGTAGAAGTTTTAGCAACAAATAAATGTGTAGGCTTTTCTTTACATTTTCCAGCTAGGCTTTTTTTTTAGCATACACACACACACACACACACACGCATAGCACATCTAGGGCAGCCGTCAACACGCATTTCTCCATCTTCTGGTAAGCCTCAGAGTTACAGCAGAGAGAGAGAGACCGAGGGAGAAAAGAGAAGTGATCGAAGGAAAGGTTTTCAGACGATCAAATAGGAAATTATGTAAGTATCTTGAAGCTTTTCTCTTTCATTTTTTTTAATTCAGATTTTGGGGGAGAAGGGCAGAACGTATAACCGTGGGAGAAAGAGGGCTGCCGGTGCAGCCATGGATAGCCGTGAGAGAGAGAAATGATCGGGCAGCCATGGGCTGCCGTAGCTTGCAAGTTTCATGGTGTCGTGAGAGTGATGGGATAAATTAAGGCCGCTGTGGCCGTTTCTTTCTAGGTGGAGAGTTGTTGTGATTTGAGTGTGGGGTTTGTCTAAATGGAGTTGTGACATAGAGGAAGAAGAAGAGTGGGTTAACTTAACGGCAAAAAAGGTTTATGCACAGTTATACCACGTGAATGTTAAAAATCGTATAATTATCATTAAGTGTTGAAACTTTACAGGAAGAGTCGTAGGGTAATATTAGGATTACTGTTAAAGTTTCATATTTTTCTAACAATGTTTGTATTTTTAATATTTTCTGAAAGTTTAGACTTATACAACTAGTTTGAGCCTTTACACCACTGAAAATGTTTCGGAAAAATTATAGAAATGTTTTTATAGTATAGGAAAAACTCAGTAAAAATTTGATAATTTTTGGAGTTCATTTATTATCATTTTTCATATCGCATTGAATTTAATAAAAACAAAAACATAAAGAAATAGTTTCAGTGCCTTTTTAAATTTTGTTTTCTATTGTGATAATTTTTACACATATATTAAGGCTCTTGTAAAAATCATGAGTCTTTATTTTCAGCTAGAAGCAATTTTGGCAATTTATTGGTTTTTAGTGTATTTAAAGAAAAAAAATTTAATTCGAAAATAATAAAAAATATTCAAAATTATATTTTTATTCCATATGCACTATTAAGCCATAAAGAATGCTTAATGAATATTAAGAATAATTCTGGGGTGTTTTTGAGTCTCGAGGAGTGTGACGAGTTTCGGGTTAGGTTGGCCGTGTGTAGGACCCGGTCCGAATCTCGTCGTTCCGGGTAGAGAAATAGATACGCTGTGGATAATTATATTAGGAAAATAATATATTAGTGTGGATAGTGTTCTGATAAATGATTTGTCAACCTAGGTTAGTTCCGAGGATTTGATCGAGAGTGTGTTGTTAGCTTCGGCTCACTTGCTTGGATCGGGGTAAGGGATTTCTATCCGAAACTCAATTCATCAATTTGCAATTTGTCCTCGTATATTTTTTTCAAAATTGCTATCGAATTTCTGTGGACTCTGTTCTATTTGTTATGAGAATGTGTTATTTGCTTTTAATACCTTTCGTGAGCCTTAAGCGTTTATTGGAAATTAAATCCTATTCGATGCTCTGTATTTATTTCTCGTTGTGCATCGATTTAATCATTGTATTATCGTTTGTTATGGTTCTGTTAAATTGACATGAGATTCTACATTGATGTGTTTTGGCGGGAGTTGGTGTATAATAGAGGGTATTGGTGTGAGCTAGTACCTTGACGGACTAGCCGGTGTAAAGTGTTAGTGAGCATTGTCTTGGTGGCTTTGCTAAGTGATTACCCTGCACTGCCTATGTGGCTTTGCAATTGCTCATGTTCAATAGTATTCGTGATTGTTTGTATCGTATCTGAAAATCATATTGATTTCTGATCGAACTAGTTATGATTCTTTTGAAACTCTTGAAAAAATATTATTGAATTGCTTATGGGAATTATTTCTTAATTTCGTTTGAGTGACCTTATTGAGCTCTCAAAAGCTCACTCACGTTTGACTTCCTTTCCGCAGGTGATAACCAACAATCGATCACATTAGGTGTGGATTAGATCTGAGCTGAGCGAGGGAAAGAGAATTTAAGTTTCAGTCTTAGTCATTAGAACCCCTACGTGGGTTACTATTGTCATTTAGAATTGTTAACTTATACTTGATGTTTCAACTATGATGGTACGCTAAGATATTATTTTACTCAATGTTTTAGTTGCTCTGATGGTTTTAATTCGTTGAGTTTGAGGTCATTATTTTCTTAGTGTAAATGATCGATTGATTCGCTAACGCTCAGAAAATTTCGGGGTGTTACACTTGATTTTGACTGTTAACACCTCAAAACACTTTAAGTAACAACATAAACGCTCAAACATAAAGAAGCATAAGTCACTTATGGAAAAAAAATTGTAGGTCACAAATTAAAAGCTTTCTTTTCTTTATAC
Organism: Escallonia rubra; assembly: GCA_033065855.1. NCBI lineage: Eukaryota > Viridiplantae > Streptophyta > Magnoliopsida > Escalloniales > Escalloniaceae > Escallonia > Escallonia rubra. Next base: position 70,217 of record JAVXUO010000827.1, read on the forward strand.
AGAAGCAACATATAAGAAGAATATGAGTTAATTATTGTAAATAATTTAAAAAATATCAATATGAGATTTTACTTCATAAGTTAATTCTAATTAGGGCAAATTAGAGCAGTGTCCCTGAGGTTAGGGTTTAATTACAGGCATGTCCATTAGTTTGGACAAATTACACATATGTCCGTTAACCAGACGGAATACAAAAATACATGACGGTTTTAAGAAATTGACTTCATTGCCCTTGAATTTGAAAGTTATTTACTTTTAAATGTAAATTTCTCTCTTAATTTATTTTTTTCCTCCTCTCTCTACCAAACCATTGCTTACCCCATATATTTCTCTCTTCTCAGTTTTTTTTCTCATCTCTCTACCCAAACCATTGCTCAACCCCACCATAACCACACACTACTGCTAACCCCCTCGGCAGTACGTGTCACCTCCGCCAGCAACCCCCTTCACCGCCCAACCCCGTTGCAACCCCCTTCCACACCCAACCCCGTTGCAGCGTTGCAGCGCCATAGCGTCGGAGGTTGGTCTTAGCCATGGTGGTCAAACAGGATGAGACCCAAAGCCATGGTGGTTGTAAAATGCCAGATCTTCTTGTGTCGTTTTAGAACCATTTTTTCCGACGTGTTTTTGCAGGTGAAGTGCGGTTGTTCGTCCTAGTTTACCACGGGTTAGATCTGGTCGGCGACCGATGGATCTGGTTGATCGGTCGCCGGTGATGTACGAAGGGGTGACATAGCTTAGATGGGGACCCGTCGGGAGTGGTGGTGGCGCCGACTCCATCGCTGTTGTGGTTGGATGTAAATTAATGATGACTGCTGTGAAGAAGAAGAGATTTTGCATTTGGGGATAGTGAAAATTTAAGAATTTAACAATAGAGAAAGTAAAAGAAAAAAAAAAGGGATCTAAAATAATAAAAAGTGAAAAAAAAGGGTTCGACATTTAAACCATTATATTGGACATAAGTGTAATTTGCCTAAAAATCCCTAATCCTAATTTGAACATTTAAACCATTATATTGGACATAAGTGTAATTTGTCCAAACTATTGTCATTACCTGTAATTATACCCTACCATCAGAGACATAAGTGTAATTATTTAGTATATGCAATAGAGGGCAGTATTGCCATTTTAAAAATACGTAACGATGACTTCATAAAAAAATACACTTTTTGGACGGAACCCTAACGGATGGACACAAGTGTTACAAAATTAGGATTTTTGGTCACAGAATGTTACATTTTGAAACTTAATGTCCTTGACTGTAATTACACCCTAATCTCAGGGACATAAGTGTAATTAGCCATTCTAATTATATCACATTGAACTTTAAAACACATAAGCTTTTCTAAGTTTTCTTGTTCTTATTTACCCCCTCTTACTTATACGTCACGTCATCTTATTTGTTGTAATGTCCTTTTCTTTTTTTGTATACAACTTATTAAGATTTATTATTAAAATATTTGTGAACATTATTGTCCCAATTGTCGTGAACCTTTTAAAACTAGAAAAACAATTCTAAAATTTTAATTATATAACATTGAACTTTCAAGTACATTAATATTAGCTTTTTTAGTGTATTTTTCATTTTACCCCTCTTGCTTATGCGGCACGTCATCCTATTTGTTTTGGTCATTTTTTATTTTTCATCCCAACTTATTAACTATTTATTATAATTTATTGTTGAAACAATTGTGGATATTTTTGGCCCAAATTTTGTAAACTTTTAAAACTAGGAAATTAACTCTAAAGTTTTTAAAACACTACCTAATGAATATACTTACGTTTAGGACTTAATTTTGAGTGTCAATACCTTAAGTGCACTTTAAAATAACAAAATAAAATCTCACAATTATAAGGTACAAAGATCATGTATCAAAATTTAAATTAATACTCAATATCTTTTCATATAAGCAATATACGAGACGAACCTGACTTTTTTTTAGATATCTTTGAGATGCCAAAATAGCAGTTTACTTCACAAATTAATTTTAATATAATAACTCAAAGTCTAAAGCAGAAATCATATACTCTTTTGAATGCCCAAAACAAAGAATCAAATATAACGCATTTTTAAATTAATCACTTTAGAAAATCTTCACAAACATATCAAACTGGCACCTCTAAAAATTATTGAACATGATCTTGAAGTGAAACAATTAAACACATGGATTGTCACCATAATGCTACGCTATTTCTTTTATAGGATTAATTCTATCTTTTAAAATGATGGTAATCTAAGAAATTTTTGGCTGCTAGGTCATAGAAAAATGCCTACAACTTCCCATACAGTGAAACTCAATAGTCGTTGTATACTTTTAGTGGCACTTATATAGTGACTTTGGAAAGATAATTCTAAAAATTATTAGTTATGGTGTCAACAATAATGACACTAAGTATTTTTATCGATCATTAACTGTTTTATATAAAGGGTTGTAGGGATTTTCATGGGTAGCAGATAAAAATAATTTATTATCTGAAATGAATTAAAATTACTCAATGTACTTCCATTTCAGTTCCAATGTCTATTTTTAGTTGCCTATTTATGTCAACATAGTAAATTACTAATTGTATTTTTCGTGCACGTTTTTTTTAAGATTTGGTTCTTTCAGTTTGTAATCAAAGTAAACCTCAAGCATTTGACCCGGATTCTAACCTTTTCTTTTACGGACCGTTGACCAGACCTGACTTCCACTAGCGCTCTATTTCTTTGTCAAAAATTAAAAAGAAAAATGTCACTAAAAGACTTTAAAGAGTAAAGACAAGAAAAATTTATCGGCAAAAGTGAAGTATCAATATTGAAAAGTAGAGTGGGGTATCAATCGTTCTTTTACCCCTTATTTTATGCGCAACAAAAAAAAAATGGTGGTTGCAGATGGGCGATGATTCTGCTCCGGCTCAAGGGTGTTTAGCTACAAATTTCTGTCCTATTTGTAGGTTTAAACGCACTTGCTTGCTATGGGTAATTTTGTCCCATTTGTAGTTATCAATGTGCTTGCACACAATTTTGTCTTCTAATTTACCATGTCAGCAAACGGGAAAAATAGTGGCCGCAAGGCAGGCTATAAGAAGAGCCTAAAATCTCCCTTAAAAGTGACAGATAATAATCGCTATGTATGCTTTCTCCTTTGTTATTTGGTAACGCTAAGAACATGCCGTTGTAAATGGTTGCTAAAGATGTATGTGAAAATACCATTAGTAATATTTAACAAAAATAAATAATCACTATATGGATGGTTGTAGACTATTCCTACTACCAGGTTGCATCCAAAATCTATCGTACCCAAAATGGTCTAAACTTGTGGAAAAACTAACCACAAATTTACCTTCTTTTCAAGTAAAATTTAGGAGAATTTTATTTGCTGCAAACATCAGTTTGCCCTGATATAAGGGGTTAAAGCCAAAAAGTATCACTACGTACAAGAAAAATAATATATCCAACAGAAGTTACTAAATCCAATCGCTTTTTCCTAAGAGGTACATCTTATGCCAACATTTCAAAGTACAATGAGAAGTGAAAAGATTCCAACACTTCCGACTGTCCACGGGCATCAAAAGCAAAAGTTCAACCCTTCTACAAACACATCTCAAGCTCTTAATGGAAGTCCGGATAATAGAATATAGAAATGTTACTTTTAGACACCTAACAGACACTTCCTGAATACTAGACACCTAACCGGCACCTCCAGAATGTTTTGGGCTTTAAACGAAGCTGATGTTTTTCAAGATGAAAAAAAGGATTGTAACTCAAAGTATTTGTTTAAGCATACAATCAAAATGCTTGCCAAAACATACAACATAACTAAATGGCAGTTGGTATAGAGGTCTAAAGGGATAGGTCTACAGATTTAGGAAAACATGTAAACAATAGTAGGTCTTAAATGTTACTTTAGTCTTTTCAAACTTTCTGTATCATCAAACCCTACAACTCTAAAGGGTTGCCATTTGTGCCTAGTTACCTTCTGCTGGTGCTAGAATTTTTTTCTCCAGTGGGTCAGAACTGATAGGTTCTTTGACTATGTTTTAGTAAGTGGTGTCAGAATTTTTGTTAAGCGTAATGATATGTGATCGTAATCAAATAGCCTCCATCAGTATCTAATTACCTTGGTATTATATGATGCTGGCATACAAGAAATACTGATAGTAGAGTTATAAGAACACTGCTAATTTTAGTGTTCGCTATAGGGTCGACATATTTCAGTTATATAGCAAATTCAGCATGTCACCATTCAACTGTTAAAAGGATGCCACTATTGGACAAGGTCAGGGGATTAGAGTTTAGATAGTTTTCTAAGGAAAAATTTTGGCTGCTACCCCGGTTGGAGGAATCTTCCTCGTACTCCTTATATAGCGAGAATCAATTGTCTCTAAATGTTTCTAGTGACTTTTATTTAGTGACGTTAAAAAAATGCTGCTAATAATTGTTACTGAAAGTGTTAGAAAAAGGTCATTTGAAACATTTAACGACTATTAATTGTCACTATACATGGGGTTGAAAGAAGATTCTTACAACCCGGGTAGGAGCTAAAGTTTGTTCGTTTTCTAATAGAGAAGGGTTAGGATTGAAAGGAAAAATAGCAACTTGCCAGGAGCTAGGCAACGGGGCTTTTCTGGGGGATAAAAATAAGATAATTGGAGAATGGAACGGTTTGAACATTAGACGTTCTTTTGTACTTATCCCATTTAATATTGCACTTGGTAATAGCAAAATTGTCTATCAAGATAAAACAAAGCGAACCTTTTAGTGACTATTGCAGAGTAATGACTACATAGAAATTCTCTGATATAAAAAGAAACAGAATTTGAGAGTGAGGAAAACTTAGGCTTGTGCTTTCGGTTGATAATGGTTAAGTGCTCTTGCAGACACCATTTAATAGTTGTATCTTCCTTTAGTTGCAGTCCGACTTACCGAAAAGAACTTGGCTGCAAAGTCCACCAACAGTGCCTTTACGCTGGCATGCGCGCATATGCGATGCATCGAACATTTGTTGCCATGTCCATGCCCTCTTTACGGTATACTAGCACAATGTAACATATGGAATGAACACATAGAAAACGATAAAATTTTTCTCTTCCAAGCAATGTGAGAATTGTCACACTCTACGTGTAGCGAACCACTTCCAAAGATTTAGACTCGTCAGCTCTAACGCGAGTCGCCATCTTATCTTGGGATTATCATTACATTAACATGAAGAAATAAGAAAAACCCTATATGACTCTAATTTTCCCAATATAGGCTTCTAATTGTACGAAATCGGAAATTTGGGTATGAGGACTAAATTATAAGAAATCTTTCGACACTTGTTGTACTCTAATGGTCTCTAATTTATTTTTATTGACTTTCGATTTTTATCTTAATGTTGGCACATAAAAGGAAAAGTATGACATGGCCACTAAGACACGGAACCTATACGCGATAAAGAAGTTAGAGATTTAAGTCACGTGTCATTCCATTTAAGGCTAGTTATCATTATTGGTGATAGATGGCTGTCAATAGTGAGTAAAGGCATTTACGACTAATAGAACGAGGGACGTGTTGAAGGAAGCCGATGTTAATTTTTTGAACAGCTGTTAATAAGAGGTAAAAAATCGATAAAAGTTATAGAAGATATGAACAGACAGTTCTCAACAGTTATAAAGAAATTCAAACGAAGCGGTTTTCAAGAGTTACAAAGCAATTTTCTTTGGAAAAGGACAAAAGGAGGAAATGAGAGGAAGGAAAACACAACTCAACTCTCCAAAAAGTCATGACTTGACTTCAATTTCTTTTTTCCTCCTTGTTTATATGTTTAGAGGCTTCGCCATCTTTCGACTAACGGAATCTCCATATTCAAACCTGGAAGCTTTGTACTCTTTTGTACAGTCACCATTAATTAAAATCATTTCTTTGTCTTTCACCGCAAGAAATTGGGCTTTTAGCGACGGACACCCCGTCGCTAAAAGTCCGTTGCCTATAACCCTGTTACTAATTACTTTTAGCGACGGAAAATTCCGTCACTAAAGGTATTTTCTATATTTTTTAATTTCTGATTTTTTTTTAAAAAAGAATTAAAAAACTTTTAGTGACGGAATTTCCGTCGTTAAAAGTCCGTCTCAAAAGTCTTTAGCGACATTAATTCCGTCGCTAAAAGTCTCTAAAAACATTACAACGGATTTTTAGCGTCTAAATCTGTAACGACCCAGTCTACGGCCCCACCACAGGGCATTGCCTCCCTCAAAAGGGCTAGCCAAGTAGGTACTTATGAGTTCATAGGCAGGGTCTTATAAGGCCAATCGCAAACTCTCCCACAACCGATGTGGGATATTACAATCTCCCCACCTTATTCCTTAGCGTCCTCGCTAAGGCTCGATCACACATAGCCCAGAATCTTCCTCTCTAGCCAAATGTGGGATATACCCAGCTCACCCTTCGTTGCCCCAAACATCCTCTTGATGTGGGATATACTCGGGTTTGCCTTCATTTCCCCCAACCATCAGCAACCCGACTGGATACCCCAGCCCGAGCTTTTGAGAGTCGGCACTGATACCATCTGTAACGACCCAGTCCACGGCCCCACCACAGAGTATTGCCTCCCTCAAAAGGGCTAGCCAAGTAGGTACTTATGAGTTCATAGGCAGGGTCTTATAAGACCAATCACAAACTCTCCCACAACCGATGTGGGATATTACAAAATCCGTCGCTAAAAGTCTGTCTCTAAAAATATTTATTAATTTAAAAAAAAACTTTTAGCAACAAAATTTTGTCTCTAAAATCCTTCGGTAAAATGAAAAAAGGCCATTTTTTTAATTTTTATAGTATTATTTTTTAAAATTTTAAATATGTTTTAGACAATCAATCCTAATCAACTAATCAAACAACAAATTCAATTCTTTAAACTAGCAACTAATCCAACAACATTTCAATTATAATCAACTAATCCAACAACAATTCAATCATAATCAACTAATCCGACAACAATTGCACCTAATCAACTAATCACATCATACAAATCTCAACAGAAAAAAAAAATACAAGTTTCATTGAAATTTGAAGTAATCCTTTCAAGTTGCATTTTTGAAAACTTCAGCCATAGCCATAAAACTAGATTGTGCAGCGGGTATAGCCAAACCAGCACCAACTACGCTAGCACTTTCACTCAAAGGGCTGCATCACAACACCAAAGCATTAGAACATTTGAAACTTTGAATTGAACATGACACCTGAGGCTAACTAAAATGCAGCTTAAAAATGAAGTGTTCCTCCTGCAATAAGTTAATATCATTCCACAAAATTTACAATCTCATATCACCACTACAGTTGGACATAAATACAATCAACACCAACAACAACAGCATAACTTAGAACATTTGAACGATTCAGGCATGATAGCAACAAATACTGTGGATATTGAGTGAAAGAATCAATAAAAATTAAATAACAAGGAAGCATAAAAAACGCAGCCCTTTTCACCTTGAAGTGTACTGCTAAATCTATGCTTGCGATAATAAATAAATTGTGCACTAAATTACTCCTAGTCGGCGGTAGTGGAGATCGGCAGGGCAGAGGCGCGCACGGCTGTAGCAGCAGGGGTACGTGGCTGTTGCACTGGCGGGGGCGTGACTAGCTGTGGCGGCGAGGTTGGCATGGGGGTGGGCTGCAACACTGGGGGGTTTGGAGGATCGTGGGCGGGGGAGAGAAGAGCGAGAGACAGAAAATAGGGAGAGAAGACTGCATCGGCGGGGAGGAAAGAATAGAACTAGGGGTTTTGTCCAATTAAGTACTAACTTTTTAGCGACGGATTTTTGCCGTCATTAAAAATCCGTTGTTAAAAGTTATTAAAAAATTCAAATAAAATTGACTTTTACCGACGGAATAAATCCGTCGGTAAAAATCCGTCACTAAAAATAATTTAAAAATTATTCTGCAAAAAAAAAAAGAAATTCAAAAAAAGGAAAAAAAACTAAAAAATTCAAATTAGCTACCGTCTGTAAAAGTCCGTCGGTAAATGTCCGTCGCTAAAGGTGATTTTAGCGAGGAAAATTTGTCCGTCGCTAAAAGCTGTTTTTCTTGTGGTGTTTTATGGGCGTACAGTCTTCCTATATTTAATTTAGTTTTTTATTTTCAAATAAGTCCTCACCAAGAAACGCAAAAGAATATACGCATTGATTGATAGTTTGCCTACAAGCGCAAACATTAGCACGCCGATAGAACCTTTTAATTTGAAAAGGAAAATGCCAAGTACAAGAAGTCATCATGTGAGAAATAATGGAGCCAATAATGGCACTGAAAATAACAATACCAACAATTGCGTCAACGTTGTTGGCTCGAAAACAAGAAATTTTGTGGCCAATAATGGCATGAAGGACAGCCATAATTTAGGAAGTTACACCAATACTCATAACAGTGGGAGCACCCAGTGGCGGAGGGAGCGGGGGGCACCGGTGGGCCCGCGCCCACCCGCTTCTCTAGAATTTTTCCTCTTTAGATGGTATATTTTTATTCCTAATGATGAAAGTGTCCACCTAAAAATTTGAAAAAAAATACTTCGAGAAGATATATTTGTGGTCATTTTACATGTTAATACACGTAAAAGTTCCAAAGATAGTTAAAAAAAATTCCTTTCAGTCATTTAAAATGTTGAACTTGAACAAATAAACCAAAAAAATAGAAATAAAAACTTAATCTACGCATAAAGTCAACAAAAACAAAACGATTTTTACTCTCATTTTTACGGTTTTCAAAGCCTTAAAAGCATATATGCGGATAGGAGAGCACCCACCTCAGTTCTCTCACTACCCACCGGCCTTACTTCCCGCCGGCACGCCCTCAACGGCCAACGCCACTGCCTCCACTGGTCGGTTCACCTCCGACAGGTCACGGGCTTGCGAGTCACGGCACCCTAAGCCCAAAGGTCACGGCCTCACGTGCTAAGGCATGGCCTCAGTGGCGATTCAAACAAGCTTACCGGCGACGTCTTTCATGGATGACAGTCGGCAGGTCAGCTTCTCGACGATAACACTAATGGTCACGACAGCTTGTGAAAGTAAGGAAAGATCAAATGATTGATTCTTAAATTTTTTACTTCTAAGAACCCTTCCCTTTTTGTATCAATCTAGAATGTGACAATTGAATTTTAGAACTTACAATATACAATTAGAAATTGGTAGAATTTGACAATTCCTACTAGTGAGATTGTTAATTTTAGATTGAGATTTTGGTATCCACCTTAAAATATATATTTTTTGGCTCCGCCACTGGGAGAACCAAGAGCGCAAATACTAGCAATGGTGTTAATACGGATTAAGGTGAGGAGATGAAAGTCAGAGAGGCTGATATGATTAGAAATGATCCAACAATGGACCACTTGATGAGAGTTTACTTCATCAATTCAGGTCTAAATGCCATGCTGTCTCAAAAGGGAAATGTTTCTTTCGATTACCATGATGTCAGGGTAGATGCAGAAGTCTCTCCTATCAGGATTGAGACTGTTGTGAAGCAATCGATGGTTTGAGTTCAAACTATCCAAACAAGTCAAGATGGTTTATTCCCGGTGATGATGGGGATCCAATTCAAGACCAAGTAGGAAGAATGCTATGAAACCAACCAGCCAAAAAGGCCCTGCAACATGACCTAATAACACCCGATGACCAAAAAGTGGTAAACAGATAAATTTAAATGGTCGAGGGAATGAGAGTGCTTAAACTCATGCTCATAAAAGATGATCAAAGCAAGCGACTCGATTTGAAACCCAACATTCAAAGAGGTGCATGAATATAATCAAGTAGGAGCAGGTCAGGTTATAGGCCAGTTAATAGGCCCATGTACCGAAAACCTTATCCCGCTATTATCGATCAAATGGACATTCTAAGAGGAATGAATCCAGAAGTTAGCCTTTTTCATGGAGAAGGCAACCAGTCAATTTGGGAAACTTGGTCAAAATGAATGGATGAAACTGAAATGGCTTCAATACTCACTGGCTGAGGTTATTTTTTCTTGGTTTGCCGACTTGACACCAAATTCGGGGTTTCATTGGGGAGATATGGAGAATTTGTTCTATGCAGAGTTTTTTCAAAATAGAACCAGAGATCTCTCTAGCAGATCTTGCGAGGTTATATAACAATTCTGAAGAGAGAGTGCTGAACAATACTTAAAAAGAATCAATGCATTGAAAAATAAAGTTTTTACTTTCAAATGCCAGAATCAAAGTTTAACAAATTTAGCTATGAATGATTTAGATCTAGAGATCAGAAAGAAATTTGAAAGTATGGAACTTACAAATGTCTTTGAACGTTCTTCCAGAATATATAGCAAGGTACTAGATGTTGCTAAGAGAGGAGCAGGCTAGACAGAATTCATAGAAGAAGACCTATTTTAAGGATCCTATCTACTCAATGGAAGTGGCAAGGCAAACAGTTGGTTTCACTATTATTATTGGGTATATTCAAGTCAATATTAGAGATCTCCAAACATCTAAAACTCTCAAAGGCACACTACATAAGATCCTCTGATGATGATCAAGTATATACTTGAGCGATCTCTAAACATCGTTCACACACATAATAAAAAAAGGCATTATTTTGACAAACTCCACAAGGTACATTATATAATTTCTTCTTCACTGGATAAAAGAAGCAAGCAGAATCCGAGGCCTTACTCAGCTTTCCACGCGGACAACGGTGGAGTTTCTGAATTTATCCATGTAGTGGACATGAACATATGTCTCTCACCCTTGACCAACTCAGCTGAAGTAAATGATTCAAGCTCAGTCATTTCTTCCCGAGTTAACTTAACTGATAAAGCTCCAATGTTTTGGTTAAAGTTTTCCATCTTGGTGGTTCCAGGGATCGGACACACATCATTCCCTTGGTGATGGACCCAGGTTAAAGCTAGCTGTGCCGGTGTGCAACCTTTCTTTGTTGCCATTTCATTAACCCGCTCAAACACGCACTTATTGTGCTCGAGATTTTCAGGTTTGAACCTCGGCATATTCTGCAACATATTTGAGCAGCAAAATGGAAAATCAACATATGCAATGAGGTAATAACGAAGGTAAATCCAATAAAAAAAAAGAAAAAGTATGAATCTTGGAACTTAAAAGAGAGGAAAGAAAAGCATGGAGTAGAACTGGCTTCTGTATTTCTTGTACAAGAACAATAAACTACCCTAAGAAGGGGGGGGGGGGGGAGATTTTGTATTTCCTTCATCTTGTGGATTCTAAGATCCGAACCTTAGCGTAACTAAGAAAAAAGGGCCCTTCCTACTTTGCACCACTGTCCTACAATTTCTAGTGCAAAAGCATAGCCTAGGCTTGTGTAAGAGAGATTAGTTTTTCAAGCAAGGAAAAAAATCAAAGAGAATGTCACCATTGAAATGGGCATCAAAAAATTCAAAGCAGAACTTCCCTCTTCTGATCAAACCCAGAGACAGTTTTTTAAAGTTCCCTATGATTAGACATAAGCCAGCACTATTAGAAAGCCTACGGTCACGTCACTGATTATAAGGTTTTCAAGCAAGAGAACAAGTTATAGAGAAGGTCACCATTGATATTGGATTCTCTCTTCCGATCTTACCCATATACTCTACTCTTAAAATTCCCTACGGCGCCTAAGAACTCGTCTTCCAGGTTTAGCCAATATGTAGCCTGAAATCGCCACTCAACATACTACTTCCATTACTCATGTGACCCACTTAGACACTAAGATAGTTGGAAACAGGTTTTATTAGGCCTATCACAACATAAATACACAAAAATCCTGTACGTAATTCATAGAAAGCATACATTCTTCACTAGATCGATCGAAAGGGACTAGAAAATCAACAGATGCTGGTAGATATGCTGATACATAATTTTATGTATGATCACTTTGTGGCATCAGAGGATAGAAGCATGATTGCTAGTTTGTAAAGAGGATTATTCTTATAGTATTGTGGTTCACAGTGCTGCCTCTTAAAGGCTGAGCATGGTGTAGTGAGGGTTGGTGTGACATACACTATATCATAGATGTACAGGTCAATATAATGTTTGAATCGTGCTCCTTTTAAATGGGAGCTTTTTGGACTTTTTTCCTCTGTGACTGCCCACAAGCTAAATAAGTGGCTCCTGGCTCCTGCCACTTAGAAGTCCGGGAAGAGGTTAAGGGAGGATTTGTAGGTAGACTTACCCAGCTTAGCAAGGAGACCGTGTGACCTCTTGGCCACTCTCATCATACGTCGAGGCTCACCCTCGAGAGAAATACAGAATTAAAGTAGAAAAGAGGTCAACACTAATCGCCGCACCTAATTTACATGCACAACGAAGCTAGTGTACGATCAATTAAATAGATGTATCCAATTGCAGTTCTAGTGGATGTCCAATTGCAGTTCTAGTGGATGCACATCGACCTCAACATATTGCAGTAAGCTCCAGTAAAGGCAACAGGTGACACTGTTACTTTCAACCATAAGATATAACGTTGAGAGTTCAGAGCCATCTGTAAAACTTTACGAACCTTTCGAGCATCGCCTTGTGCCAAGTCCTCAAATATCTTGGGACCAGCTGCAAAGAAGCCCCTTCCCATGGGACTATATGGGACAATCCCAATTCCAAGTTCTCTGAAGACCATGAAGAGGACATGATCAAACTTTGAATTGGATGTTACTTTCTATAACAGTTGAAGAGCATTAAAGACACCCCACCTGCAAGTAGGAACAATTTCTGCCTCTATATCTCTTGACCACAATGACCATTCCATCTGGACAGCTGTCAATGGATGAATAGCATGAGCCCTTCTAATTGTTGAAGCAGATGCCTCTGATAGGCCAATGTACTTTACTTTGCCCTCATGAACCAGCTTCTTCAATTCTCCCATCTTCAAAAAAGATTTCAAAAGAGAAGTAGATTGAGCTCAACAAGACGGTTATTCCTTAGTTTGCCGCAAGCAAGCACTCACTGAATGTGGCTCATATGCTATTTATGAAAGGCACTAGCCATTAAATTAGTAATTGAATAGAGTCATAGTCGCAGACGTGTTAATTAGTAATTGAATATGGGTCATAGTTTCCTATGAATGTTTCTTAATGAACTCGTGCTGTTATTGATAGTATAGATATAGATGCAGATTAGGCATGGCTGTCTCTAGATAAAATGATCTGGCATTGACTATTGTCGACACCACAAAATTAAGTGAACTAACGTTTAAACTGCTTGAAAGTTAAGTGATGGTTTGCACTATGGAGCAGTTCGTAGCAACTATTAGTAGTTGGATTGCAATTCATGGGAAACTAACTCAATAAAATCCAGACTTGGTAATTGATTATCACAAAGCACAACAATTAGCGTAAATAGAACAAATTCAGCAGATAATTGAAGTCGTAGGTGGTTTTTTCCAACACCTTCGGTGAAATCAAGGCAGCCAGTTTCAAGGACACACACAGCAACATTGATAAGTCCCTCGGCACTTCATTTCCAGGTGAGGCCATTTTTGTGGAGCTTAGGTCTATTCTAGTGTAGCTGTAGCCTCTTAGTCAATCTAGGAGTAGATGATTAATTGTAATCTCGAATGAATCACTACTACCAAATGTCCTTGTTGTAAGCCATTCGAACCTACAAGGGAGATTATTTCTACACTACTATATATCTTTCAATTGTTTGAGCTTTAGAACATTCTTAGCAATTGGTTTTTGTCATTTTCACTCTTGGATTCAGAGTATCCTGCCACAGCTGCTTTCGTTCTAAATCTGTATTTTTTTACTCTAAACAACATAACAAATGTTCCATTAACAGTGTTCAACAGATAAGAGTGAGAGAGAGCAAAACCGTGATTTCGATTGGGACGCGAGTGTCAATCCGATGAGCATAGTAGAGATCAATGCAGTCCACGTCCAGCCGCTTCAAGCTGGCCTCGCAACAGGCCCGAACGTACGGCGGATCGCCGCGCACATCCATCTTCCCATCCTTGGTACTTATCCCAAACTTGGTCGCCACTTGCACTCTCTCCCTCAATCCTCCCTCCTTCAAAGCCTGCACTTTTTCGCCGCCAAATCAATCAAAATTCATCACTAAAAGCCACAGAAGCAATTAAAACAGCCTGGAAGCACATCTGCCAAAATCGATCCCAGAATTCAACAAAAAGCGAAGAATGCAATGGAACCGAGCTGGCAGTATATACAAGTGTCCATACCTTTCCTATGAGGATTTCGTTGGTATGCGGGCCGTAGGCGTCGGAGGTGTCGAGGAAGGTGACGCCGGAGGCGACGGCGTGGTGGATGAGGCGGATCATGTCGGGCTCGGGTTTGGGCGGGCCGTAGTAGGAGGACATGCTCATGCAGCCCAGCCCCTGCGCTGATACCTCGAGGCCTTGCGAGCCCAGCATCATTCTTGCCACTTTCGCCATTTTCTTTGCTGAAGCTTCTGTTTGTGAATCGTGAAGAGAGAGGAGTATTGCAGGTGGAAAGCAAAGTAATCAGAATTTGGGGACTTCAATTTAAGGAAAGAAAAAGGGAACGTGCTTGAACAAAGTGATCGGATTTCTGGGACACGTTGCTGACTTTGGTCAGTCAGCATGAATTCTTCACCGGAGACCTAATGTCAGGCATGACGTCAGTGTGAACTTTTGCCAGCAAAACAACTTATCTACTCGGTTGATGTTGACCTCGGCCCCTAGTGGCCGCTTCTAGCGTTTATAGTATATAATAATTTCTTTTCAAAATGAGCGTTTAATGGGAGTTTTTTAAATCATAAATTTAAATCATTATAAGCTAGGCTGAACACTCATGAGATTAAAATGAGTTACAATTGACAAGGGTCTATCTGTTTATTATTTTTATTTTGAGCTGTTTTTTTTTTGTTGGGTATTTTCGTTTTATTATTTTTGTATCCAGTTATGAAATATTGTTGTAAACTTCTGTCATTTTGATCTGCTTTTCTCTAACTACTTTCTTGAGTGCTTAGTGTACTAATACCACTTTTTATTTTCATTTGGTAGCTACTTATTAGCATTTGTTTTTTAATATCGTTATTATTTATGTGTAAAGGTACGAAAGTACCCTTAAAATCTTCTAATTGTCAGCCATCTCTCACGTCATGGCCACCCTAGTCAGATGCAACCCCACCGTGTTTCCCTTTCCCATCGAAATTCCATACCTATCGCCACCCCAGACCCCTAATATCCACTACAACTGCCATCACAAGTATGCTGAATTGGAGGTTGAAGATTGGTGTTGAGGTTGTGACGATGTTGGTGGTGGTGGAAGATGTTGTAATGGTTGTTGGGTGGCGGTCGTGGGTCGTGAATGGTGGCGGAGAGAAGAACAACTAGTTGTGAGTGCGACTGGTTGTGGTTGAGGGATACGTTGCAGTGGTTCGAAGGCCTTAGTGCGTCGTTTTGTGGTGGTGGAGAGAAGAACAATACTGGTTTTTATGGTGGAGTGGCAACTATGTGAGTGTGGATGTGTTGTTATGGGTGAGGAATGGTAGTTTTGCGGTGGCTACGTGGTCATGACACGGGCAAATGAGATAAGATCTCAGGTGTTTAGTAGTGGCCATGGCGGCTGGGGGTGGGGGGCTTGGTTATCTGTGGTGGCACGGTGACAGGACCTGGTTCTTCGTGGTGGCACAGAGGTGGTCGATGGTGGTGTTGACACACACACCCACACAGGTGGTGGCTAGGGTAGGGGATGAGGTTATTTGTGGTGGCACGCTGGAGGGACCTGGTTCTTCGAGGCGGCACAGAGGTGGTGGATGGTGGTGCTGGTATGCGCGCGTGCGCACTCATAGAAAGGGAGGGAACAATGATTTGGTTGTTTATGATAAAATCATAAAAAGTGTGTAATTTTTATTTTCTTCTAACATTGGATGAAGTTTGGTTGAAAAAAAAATGAAAAGCACCTATAAGGTGTTTTCAAAGGTGTTTCACTTTTTTATCTGTTTGAGTGATATTCTTTCAAAATAAAAATAGAAAATAAGAAGTATATCAAAAAATAAATCTTTGTGCCATCATAATGCAAATGAAAAATATTAAAAATACTAAACGAACAGGCGTAAGCATTCAAGTGGTGTAATGAGTTTTAGATTTTGAAATACCTCTAACTCATTATTCTTGCCACGTGCCACATGTTAGTGTTTTTTTCCGTTCTTCTTCCTTTTTTCAACTTTATTTCACTTTTTTCAACTCATCCGATGTCGAATTCGGATGATTCAATTTATGTTCAACTCGAATTGAATTTAGTTGTATACATACAGGTAAGTAAAAGCTTGTTTGATATCTTTAACTTTAAGACAAATACCAGTTTGGCGCCCCTATATTAATATGAATGTACGGTTTGGTTTCCTCTTGTTCTAAAAGTTGTACTAAACCTATCCACACTAAACAAAAAAGGCTGATGTAGCCCAAAAAAGGCTGTAAGTATATATCCCAATTCTCAAAGAGGGGCTTAAGAACCCCCAAAAATGTAGCCCAGAAAGGCTGAAACAGCCAAAAATGCTTATGAGGCCCAAAACCGGTCTCTGTAGCCCGAAAGGCTCAAATAATCTATTATAGAAGAAGCCCTAAAAGAGCTTAAGAAGCCCAAGAAAAAAAAGAAAAAAAGGCTTAAACCATAGTTATTACAACCGTACCTGTCATTAAACCGGTAAAGGTATCGGTTCACTGGTTCAACCGATAATTGATGTAGATAAATTTAAATTAATCAAGGTTATAAACAAAAGAAAATTACTTGATTAAAAATACATAATAATATACGAATTTCAACTTTAATGGTAACTATTGTCATTAATTTCTTAGATCTTTACCTTTTCAAACTCTGAAATTACTAAAAACGATGAAAACTATTGTAACATCGAAGAGTTGATATTAAAATTTGCTTTATTGTTTTTCTTACAAAGATGTGCGGTTGGTCAAGTGGCCTTAAGGTGCTTAATAAGAATTTCAAATTTGACATATCATGTTCAATCCTAGTCCGAACAATTGTATTATTAAATTTAAGAGTAAATTACACACGGCACCCTTGAGGTTTGCCTTAAACTACACACGGCACCTACTAAGTTATTTTATTACACTTTGTCCCCTGTGGTTTGTTATTATACTACATAAAACCCATTTCCGTTAAGAAACCGTCAAAAAAAGTTAGGGCACATTTTAGAAATTATGATATTCCCAAAATACCCTTAGATCTTCCTCTTCTTCCTTACCAAAGCCAATGCTTAACGCCTCCGCCGACGCCCCGCCATCACTGTTGTATGACTTTTACACACACACGCGCGGGCGCACACACACAACCAATGTGTCTCACCCACCCAACCCACCCCCACCCACCCACGGTCTACAACATCCACCACCGTCCTTCAGCTCCCACCACCGTCGGTTGGGGCTACTATCCCTGCTTCTCCGGCCACCTACTGCTCGTAAACCCCCCCACACCCACTCCGATTGGAATAGGATCCATAGAACCCGATTGGGAGTCAGATCTGGATCTAGATCGGCGAGTTACACGGCCACTCCGGCACATCGGGCTGCTCCTCTTCTATGCACTTGGCCTGTTTGGGATCGTTAATCTCAATCACGACACCGGAATGGCAAACATTGGCCTTGTTTATTTTAACAACCACCGCTGATTCACATAGGTACCAATGGAGAAGATTCACATAGTTACCACCGCTGATTCACATATTTCAACAACCACCGCTCACCCGAAGCTCGACCAGTTTCGGTGAACTCTTTTCTCTGAGCTACGACGACGTGCAGAGGCCGTACCTCAAGCACTTCAGGTTTTCGCCTGAGAGGGTAAAGTCGAACGAAGTTGAAGTCCCACTTGTTGAACATGATGGGCGATTTTGCCATAACTGAGAAGTATGTGGTGGAAATAAATTATGGTGGTAGAGAATTGGTGGCTATTGTGGTTGGGTAAATTTACATTCTTATGAGGGGTATTACCGTCATTTTCTTACTTTTGTTAATTTTTTGAATGGAAAAATAAAAAAGTAAAGTTTAGTGTAGTAAAATAACTTAGTAGGTGCCGTGTGTGATTTATCATAAATCTAAACATGTTCATACATGTCAACTTGGTCCAACTGGCCAGTTTGATGCCAGAACAGGCCGATTTATGCCCCGCATCGGATTCAAGTGTGGAGCAGATCTAAATAAAAAATCGGACCGGTGAAGCCACCGCTTCACAGTTGAACCGGTCTGACCAATTGGTCCGATTCGATTATAATAACTATAACTATGTTTATAACGAGCGGGGAACACTTGAAAAGTCTCAACGGCTGACATACAATAGAAAAAAGGCTCAAGCCAAAGTAGGCTTAAGAAGTGGAAGAGGCTACCGTAGCCCCAAAAGGCGAAGGCTCTAGTAGCTCAAGATAGGCCGAAGATGCGGAAAAAGAAAAGAACTAGTCTAGAATAGAAGCCCATGAAGGCTTGAAAATCCGAGCAAAATTGGAACAGCAGTGACGAACAATAGACCTTGATCTTCAAACAGGGAACTCCGTAACCCTCCACTCTTTCTCAAATGATACTTGTTCAGGGTATCAAACCTCTCCTAACCTGGTCCTCGGAATAGCACGTCCAGATATAGCAATAGTGCATTTGGAAGGATGGATCCAATTACCATCTATTTTAAGCTATTTAAGTCTGCCAATATATGCTATAGAATGAAGCCCATCTTTTTGTTTTGTCAAATGAAAAAAGAAAAAACTTGGACGAACCATACCTTTTGATTTTCTCTTCGAATGAAAATATGCAGCAGCTGCAGCAACAACTGCAATACTAAGAATAGCAACCAAAATACTCACAGCATTCGCACCGAGCATTTGCGTTTCTAGGAACTCCATATAAATTAACCACGAAGCATCAAATTGAAGAACCAAGAATGCATGATATATTTATTCAGTTTACCATATTCTTTGCTTCTATTGTGATCTTTTTCTGCTTGCAATAGGCCCCCATAGGATACTTATTCACTGAACTGCATCCTGAAGGAAAGCATCATTAGCTTTTGGTTTATCTTTTCACTTGGGGCGGGGCGGGGCGGGACGGGCAGGGTGTTCGGTGTATGGGGGGTTGAAGAGTGATAAGTGAATGGGTATCTTGCACAGCGAGGATGAGAGATGCAATTCAGAGAATGTGCTTGCTGCACTTGTTCAAAAAGAGAACACAGAAGATATGAAAAATCATAACTATTGCTAGGAAATGGGGTATAACTAATGAAGCTTTAGCGACAATAATAGATTGAGAAGACACACTATACTAGGTTTAGAAGATGAAAGAATGATGGTAAGAATTTAATTTTCCTGAACTCAGTAGTCCTACTCCTACTACTGCTACTCTACTACCACTCCTACTACTGCTATACAACTGAAAGTATTCGGAGTAATGTGATCTTCACTGGTAATTTTACTTTTTCCCCTCGTTTGCCTCCCTTGGAATCTTGTTCACATTCTGAAGGATTCTCTTGACTGCAATGTCAAATGCATCTTCAAGGCTGTCCAATCTGGATCTTGGATCTGCATATATAATTCGTGGAATCAACTTTATGACCCAGTGGCTCATGGCTGTCACTCTTTCCTTAGATATTCCTTGCAATATCTTCTCAATGTCAGCCTTCCCATCTAACACAAACTGCTCCGGTATGAACACCGAGTACTTTGTAGAATTTTTAGGTAAATGCCATTTATATTGGTTATAAGCGGAACCCGGATGGAAGAAAACCGGAATACATCCTGCCAAGATCGAATCAAAAGTTGACCGCCTAGTGTAAGAATCCCCGGGAGGCTGCAAGCAAAATACGGAGCTTCGGAATATTTTGATGACATTGACCGGATCCATACAGTCAAATTTGTTACAATCAAGCACCTGACATTCCCTCGAAGCAATGCACTGGTGGATGATCTTCCCACGGATAGATTTTGTATCATCAGGCCTCGGTGCACCCACAAAAGAGAACAAGTATCGCCTCTTTTGTCTTCGTATCGTGTTTTGCCATTGAAATACCTCGGTAGTGCTTGAAGGGTGGAAGTACGTAGGGTATGGTATCGCGACTTCGTTTTGACTCCAAAGGCCAGATTCAATTCCCAACACCGTCATGTTTTCGACTTCTGGCAGTTTCAGGAGTTTGTTACCCCATCCGGAGTCCGTCTCGTTTTCTCTTCTAAAATCCCAAGTTATTCTTCCGGTAACAAAGAAGTGATCTCTACCACGCATGTAATTCCATTCAGATTTTTCAGTGAGCCATTTGACCAAATCAAGAGGATTTGAGTCTCTAAGCGATGTGTTATACCCACCCCAGAGATAACGACCCACGTCTAGGCCGGGGTAGTAGGGTACATAAATTGCCGAAGCCAACGACGAATCATTGGTTAGACATTCGTACTGCCTCATTCTGTTACGAAATATGACTTCCAACGCGAACTGGTTGGTCACGAACCAACCATCGTTTTGAAGAATCTTATTCGAGTTTTCAGCCCTTGGACCAAGACCCATGTTGGACAAGGAATCACACATGTTAAACCATCTATTCAGCGAAGAACAGTCCCTTACGATATCGTCGTTGAATCGACTAGGAAGACCATGAACATAAACGTATCGTCCCGTGCAAGAATACGATGCTGGCTTCTCTGTCACCATGTTAGGGCTACTAGGCTGTTCGGGGACAAGTTTAGTACTACCCTCCACCATGGGTATCGTGTTATTGCTTGGCAAAGGACTAGTGCTTTCAGTGAAAAACCATTGAGAAGAAGCATGGAATAATGAGATAAATTTATCAAATTTTGAGGAGGGATTTAAAAGGAGATTTGGTGTGCTAAAATCCTCCGTACGACCAGACTAGTTATTTGGCAAATCCTTACCACTAATGTAGGGAGAAAGTGACTTTTTTGTCTCCATTTTTAGCAACCTTCTTCCACTAAAAAAAAAAATCTCTCTCACTGAGTTTTATCCATACACCATCAATTTATTATATGGATTCAATTTTTCATATGTAAATCCACATATAAAATTCTCGCTTCTTCAAACCGTCCAAACACAAAATTTGCAATTCCATAAATTTGTAAATCAGCGAATTTTAAAACGAATGGATTTTGAAGTGTAAGGTACTTTTGAATTCTCCATCCTAACGCACTTTATTGTTTTGTGTAAAAATGATTGTTTTTATTTTCATTTAAAACGTCATTCATGGGGTCTGTGTGTATGGCTGTGTTTAACTTTTATATGAAAGGAGGAGGATTCTAGAACTCATAGGCCCGACTATAAACCTCTACGATACAGCGAAAACACCTTACCTGCATCTCGTAAACAAGACTCCACGAGTTCAGTTAATTGTAAAAATTACAAGTTTATACAGTTATACAATTCAATGACAAACAGAACCACATGCTCAATTATACTTCATTAAACAAAAAAGGACACATATATCTACGGACTAGTTTCAATGGGCGTGCTTTGCCTGTGGCCTTAACGCAACAGTTATTGTTGAGGCCACCCTTCACTTCTGCACCTATGTCTTACCCGTTCATAAGGTAAACAGTTTTATAGCATTCTTGCAGCCATTTTAGCATTCAATGGGCAAATGTAATGCATGTGACCCTAATACACTACTGTCTACTAGCATAGTAATCAAGCAAAGCGTGAGCAGTTAAGTCTTGATCGTAGGTAGAAACTTAATAGAACTAATGAATGGTATATCATGGTTGGGGCTAAACGAACACTTTTTATCTTTTGCTAAATCCAAATCTATTTGTTGCTAAAGTATCGAAAGATGTTATTAAAGTATCTTTTAGCGATAAAAGATGCGGGGTTTAGTAAAAGAGCGTATCAACGTAGCCACGTCCATATATGAATCGCTTAAGAAAACTCACGAACAGTAGTTAACATCATAGGCCTGTTTTTAGTTAAGTCAAGAAACAGTAAATTACACTTCAACGACTGAAAAATTGATAATATACGATGTTTAAGCGATGATTATGAATGTTAAACCTAATAGTCATGAAAGAAGAATATAGTATGCATTTCCTTCGAGTGAACTTTTAAACTTATAATGGGAAAAAATAGTTTAACTCTCCACTCTTATTCTTCTGTGTACACAGAATAACTTACTTTTGACTCTATATATATATATTTTTTCCATAATCATAGTTTCATTTTTTAATACTTGGTTTCCACGTGCGACTCCTTATTTGCTATATTCGCTCCTAATTAAAGTTAGGGTAAATTACACACGGCACCCCTGAGGTTTGCCTAAACTACACACGGATCCCTCTATCTTTTTTAATTACACTAAACTACACTTTTTTATTTTTCCGTTCAAAGAATTAACATAAGTAAGAAAATGACGCTAATACCCCTGAGAAACAAGTTAATTTACCCTCTCCTTCTCTCACGAAGCCAAGCAAGCAGCGCCGCTAGCGCGCCCCCGCCCCATCACGGTCACCGCCACGGCAGCTCCTCCGAGAAAAAATCGGTGCCATACCGATTAGGGATGGACTTGGTGTATAGACGGTGTTTGTGTTAGATCCGTCAGGGCCCAGGCTGATGCCGCCTCCATCACCGCCGAGCAGACCTGCTCCATCTTCGAGCAGAAGCACGTCTCCCTCTCCTCCGAGTTCACCGTAGATCCAATCACAACACTCACGGCTTGCCTCCTCGCTCGAACAGCGCCTCGCCGAGCTCGCCCAGCTCCAGGCCGACAAGCACCAAGGCCATCTCCAATCGGTAATCCATGACGACGATGTTTGTGTCAAATTCGGTTCAGATTCTTGCCTTCTGATTCAGCTCCGATTGGTCGCCGAAGATGTCCGAGGTGGACGAGGAGTCCAAGCAGGAGTCTTACACCGTGGTTCACGACGGTCTGGCGAGTGCCCCATCGTCTCCTCGCAGAGCCACCGGCAAAGAGAACAGCCTCATGATTGTTGATCACTGGTGGAAATTGGGAGAGGCCAATAAATGAGAGATTAGGTTTTCTTCTTGATTCAGACGCCTCTTCTGCACCGTAATGTTCTTTGTCAGCCATTGATGCCATCGGCCCAATCGCCTTATCTGTATCTCTAGATCAGGGTGGGCATAGTTAGGAGAGTCTCAGAGAAGAGGCGAAGTGTCCGCCGCCGATGTGCGTATGTGTGTGCTTGATGGGTAGTGCGGGTTTGGTGTAAGATGGTGTTTGGATAGGCGGTAGTTGTCGGTAGTGGTCGTCGGTGTGTATGAGAAATTAGGAGAATCAGCCTTTGGCAGCGGTGGTGAGGCGTCGGCGGCAGGGGCGGTACTGAGGCATCGGCGGCAGTGGCGGAGCATCGGCGGTAGTCGCTAAGCATTGGGTTGTAAAAAAGAAGAAGAAGAGGGCATTTTGGGGATATCATAATAATTGAAAGGTGCCCTAACTTTTCTTAACGGTTCTTTAACGGAACTGGGCTTTATGTAAGGCAGTGACAAACCACAGGGAGCGGAGAGTAATTAAAAAAGATAGGGGGGTCCGTGTGTAGTTTAGGCAAACCTCATGGGTGCCGTGTGTAATTTACCCTTAAAGTTATAGATTCCCTCCGGAGCTATACAAATTTAGCCATCTAAGGACCAACTTTCACTTAGGGTCCACAAAATGAAACTTTTTTACTAAATAGGCTATATAACTAAGATGCGCGGGGATTAGTGCATTACCTTTCTTGCTATATTTCATTTATGCAATTTTCTTGTTATGCATGTGTTTAATCATGCAAATAAATTTGAAATATATACATTTTTCTGCAATCTTAAACTAGAAATTGAAAACCATATGTACCTAAACAATCTTTTTAAGTCGCCAAAGCTGGATTTCAAGCTTTACTATATATATTTATGACTAAATCATCATACAAGGTTATGTAAATGTTACAAAAATTGTGTGATTTTTCAAGAAGTAATATTTTTCTAATGCATACTTAAGTTTGGATGTATCATGACTTCCCCTTCAAAAAAGGTAAACTTAAGAAAGGTTTCAAAGCTTTCTAATTTATGAGGAATAATATTATAACAATACCTCTCTTAATAAATTTATTCGAATTTTAATGTTTGGCAAATGCTAGGTCAATGTAAGTACTAGTAGGCAAGGGCGGACCTACGTGGGAACTAAGGGGTGCTAGTGCACTCCCCGAAATTGGAGGCGGATCCTCTGCTGTAGCTAGGGCTACAGTAGAGGTGCTGTAATTCGATCGTGGCCGTCGATCTAGATCCAACACCTAAAAGATAGCCACGTCGGCTGAGCTATAAAGCATTGTTGTTTCCTGCGAACTCCACAACCTTACCCATTCTTTTCTTCACCATTTCAGAAATCTTCAGCTAAGATTTCAACAAAGATTCAGAATAACCATATTGTCTTGAAATCAAATATCTTCTGTTTTCTTTCCTCTTCCAAGTTAAATCTGCTCCATCAGTCCATATAGAAATCTATACTTTAATTTACAAGCTAAGGTTAATGCAAGAGTTCTCAAGGGCCAAACCATAAGCTAAAGAAAGATCAGAGCTCAAACTTGTGCTTTTGCGGAAATCCCGAATACCATCCTTCTCTTCTCCAAAACACTCATGCATATCACCTTATCCCAGTAAAACCCATTTCTAAGATCTCTAATCCATCAACAAGTTTCACATTTTAGGATGAAACAAGAAATGATAAATTTAGGGATAAGAATTATGTGTGGAATTCATTCTCGCCGGCTGATTCGTTCAATCCTGAAAGAAGACGCCGGTGCTTGGACTTGGCCACAAGAACGACGAAGATGAAGAATTTGACTCCACTGTTATGTTTTTTAGTGCCGAAGCTTCCAATTTCATCCCTTCCGTCTCCTCATGGATGTGGCGTCTTTGTAGCCGTTGGATCAAGATTGACGGCCTCGATTCGTGTTACAGCACCTATGCCGTAGCCCTAGCTATGACAGAGGATCCGTGTCCCTCGAAATTTTGATTTTTTTTGGGAATTGCACCATGTCCCCCGAGACCCTGTCCGCTCTGCCTCTTAGTCTCTCACCTCTCTCTCTTTCTCTCCCGGTGACCGGTGACTGCACTCCGACCGTGAGTCTATGACGGCGGACGACGGCGACTGCCACTGCCCGAGCGCCCGAGCACGAGCTGTAACCAGATCTGAATGCCGGATTGTTTCTCGAACTACGCCTATGCCGTTGTGTGGCTGAAAGTGACGGGCTTCGCCGCGACGACCAAATGGTCAACGGCTGTGCAGCTGCAACTTGTAGGCGACGCTGCGTCTGACCAACGGGCGAAGGTGACCGGTCACCGGCGAGCTTTTCTCATTCTCTGCTCTCTCAGCTAACTGGCTGACTGCTGTGACTTCCCATCTTGAGGTAAACTGCTTCTTTATCTTGAAAATTGAAATTATAGTTTAATTTCAATAATTGATTATATAGAAATATAAAAAATATATTTGGTTTATTTGTTTGCTAATTCTTAATTGGTGAGCAGAAATTATGTCTTGATTATATTAGGGAACATATATATAAGGAAAATGCTAAACCAAATAATAAGTATGCTTGATTATATATATTGCATAAATTATTGGTGATTTGGTGAAAGTTGGAACACCTTAATTATTTGGTTAATTTGCTTTGCTAATTCTTAATTGGCTAATTACTTTTCTAATTCATAAATTAGTGCATAGATAGTTTATAATTGTGTTGGAATGTGACGTTGAGCTTGAGTTTGTTTGGCTATTTAATTTTAAAACTGAGAGGTTGAAAATTTACTGTTTGTTGGAATTTGATGTTGTGTTGAGATTGGGAGGTGGAGCTTGAGCTCGAGAGCGGATGTTGATCTTGGGATGTGATTTAGTTTTCAAATTGGGAGTTTGATCTTGAACTTGAAATGTACAGTTATTTAACTATGTGAATTTGTGTTGAGAACTGAGATTTTGAGATTTTATTCCAATGTGTGTGTGTTTTTTTTCCCAGAATGGAAAAGTTTTTTAGAAAGAAAGGAAAATTGATAGAATCCTCGCAGTCTAATCAAGATAGTATTATTTTAGTAACAAAAATTTTTGGCTATTATTTTACTAACAAATTTTTTTGGTGAATTCGATATAATTTTTGCACCCCTGAAAAAAAATCCTGGTTCCGCCCCTGCTAGTAGGAAGTTCAATAGTTGATGGCAAATGCTAAACATGGCACCAATAAAGGAGTAATTAATGCGTCGATCTTCCACCATTAGCATTAGTCGTAAACTTTGGTAGGTAATTCTATTTTTATCCCCCCACATATGGCACATTACCACCATAACCCCTCAAAGAAATTTTGTAGGAAAATTCTCCGTCATATATGGGAGACATAGCACTGTTATGCCTTGTGTTAGCGGATATAAATCTTCAATTAAATCCTTATTCGCAAAATTAGCCCCCAAAAGTATGGAGGGCATTTTAGGGCAGACTGGATTTTATGAATTTTGTAAGTTTTCCCCCAAAGTACATTGTTTCTGCTCAATGATTTTTTGCAGAACTTTTAAAAAGTTTGAGAAAACTTAGTTAAATCAGATCAATGGTGGCAAGGCTGACAGAATTCCAATTATGTGAATGCATTTATAACTTTATGCTTAGTATTACTGAGTTATAAGGCTGGTTGATTTCTTGAACTTCAACACAAACACAAACATGGAGATTTTAATAAAGGCACTGAATGCATGTAGATAATCACAAACAAGAAAGGTGCAGCAAATTATTTGGTCAGTATTAATTCACAACCATTGCTATTTGATATCAACCATAGACAATCACAAGCAACTATATATTATGAGAGATTTGTGATTGTGATAGAGAGAGACACGGGTGATTCTAAGAAATATTGAGAGAGAGGGAGGGTGTGTGTGCGCGTGCGTGTGTGTGATTCCAAGAGATGAAGAAGCAGAGAGAGAGAGAGAGAGAGAGAGAGAGAGGGAGGGTGTGTGCATGCACGTGTTTGTGTGTTTTACAAGAAAATCCTCCAAAAATTGTTGGTTGCCATTGTCGGAAGCCATATTGCTCGTCCATTAAAACCAATGACGAAGCTATGATGATTGGCTAGTCGGTGAAAATTTAGTACTATTGCGAAATTCTAGAAGAACAAAGTGGCCACCTTCTATATAAATGCAGTCTAAGCACCTTTTTTAGGAAAAAAATTGTTGTTTATTATGTACGTAAAGAACATAATCCCCCATAATCAAGATGATCAGTTGACCACCATGAGAGAAGGTTGTCTCTGCCCTGCATATATAGCTCTATCTCTTCATAATAGGTTAACTATAGTAAGAAGGAGATAAAACAGAAAAGGGAGAAGGCAAAAAAGAAAAAAAATAGTGTGGAAGAGAAGTATGAGGGCGAGGGACAGGAAATAGAACAATGTAAATATACTATTTACTTTGTATGTCGTAAAATTACAGCACCATCACTGTTAGATCAAAAGGTGTAGTAAATTTTGATTTGTTTAGAGTTTAAAATCTTGCTTTTGCATAACTCACTTGTTCTCGTAACATACTTTTATTTTGGTAATGAGATATT
>JAVXUO010000618.1:0-29997 GCA_033065855.1 Escallonia rubra
CTCCTAAAAAACTAGGCTTGAAAACAATTCAAAATTCACAAGTTTCTTGTTGGCTCCATATCTCAAGTCTTATGACTGCTTATTTGCATCATTAACCATGGCAACCTCAAGTGAAATGGAAGGGACATGAATGACTCAAACTTTCTCGCATTGCTAGTCAGCACATCATAGGCTTTGAGCAACTTAAGCTGATCTAAATCTGGCACCTCTGATAACTTCTCATAAATAAAATCCGCACTTGCAATTGTAGCTTCTGATGCATCGCTGGTACGACTTCTCTTTCTCCCTGATTGTAACTTACTTTTTTTTTTGTTTATAAGAGAATTGCATTGATAATAGAAAAGAGTATCCAGCCTTAGGGCCATACAGATAGATACTGAATAAATAAAAACACTGGTAGGCGACACCAGTGTTATCAAAGGTGCAGGCGCATCTAAGGCGCAAAAGGTCCCTGGAGCCTAGGCGCAAGGCACAAGGCTCAGGCGCGCGCCTTTTCGAAGCAAGGCGCAATATTAAAATAAATAAAAATAAATAAATAATAGTGCATTAAAACAATAAAATTAAGTAAAAAAAATTAAAAACATGATAATTAATAAACTTCCAAATAATAGAAAAAGTTTCAAATATCATAACACCATAATATAACAAACTTCCAACATTAGAAAAGTCTTAAATCTACTGAATCATAGCAAATCACTAAAATTAGCTTAAAATATCTACTAAGAGTTAGTATATAAAGAAATCAATCAAATCCTGTTGTTAAGAGTTAAGCAGCTGCACGAATAACTTTAAGTCCTGCTTTTATGATGTCCATCAATATTAAAGCAGAGAAGTAATAGCAAATTAGCAATGGCCCTAATGATAACTAGCACGCCCATGCCCCATACAATATCATCCCAGTTTATTAGGTTTCAATTGGTGAAGAAAATGATGATGTTAATTTCTGTGCTACTCATGATAATGCTAAAAGACATTTTCTTTGGTACAAACTAAAAGACATTTTCAAAACCCACAAATAGCCTACACATTTCACTATATCTATCACACACAGTAAACGAACCAGCAAATTCGATGGAGCAGCCGAGCAGCAAAGGGAAAGAGAGATGCGGCCGGAGCGACGAGCAGCGGGTGCAGCTGGAGCAGCGGCGGAGCGACGAGCAGTGGGAGCAGCGGCCGGAGCGACGAGCTTTCGACGGCAACGGCAAAGGCGATGCGGCAGGTGAGAGACTGTGAGAGAGAGGCTACTTCGGTGGAGCAGTCGAGCTCGAGCAGCAGCCAACAAGGCAAAGAATCTCGGCGGAGCAGTGGCTGGAGCGGCAGGTGAGACCGTGAGAGAAAGCTGCTTCGGTGCCGCACTGCTGCGTAACTCTCGGCGGCGATGCAGAATTGGTTGTTTAAAGAAGAGATGTGCACATCCAACGGTAAAGAAGAGATGCACATCAGCACATCCAACGACTATGGGTTACGCGCGCCTAGACGTGCGCCTCCTGTGCCGCTCAGCGCCTTGCGCCTTTGCGCCTGATGAGTCCAGGCGCGCACCTTCTTCAACGCGCTGAGCCTAGCCTAGGCGAAGCGCAGGGGTTGCGCCTTAGCGCACCTTGCGCCTAGGCGTGCCTTTAATAACACTGGGCGACACATGCCTATAGATAAATAACAGCACCCATCATAAGTATCTATGAATAAAGACATCACAATAAACAAAGTGGTTATCTCCAAACATTGCAATCGACCCAGTCTTGATAGACGGTAGTGCGGGCTTGACAAGCAAAAATAGCAAGGGAGCGAGCTTCCTTCAAAAGGTGGGGATCCGCCTTGTCAATGATAAAGTGATGAAAGTCAGTTACAGTGTAGCAAAAATCATAGATGATGGGTGCCACCGTATCTAAAATATCCTCAGAGCCTGCCATCTGGTTAAGGAGAAAACAAGACTCGGTTAGGACCTGTATATGTAAAAAAAATTGTTTAAGAGCCCATGAAGATGCTAAAAGAAGACCATGTGCTAAAGCATTATATTTGTCAGACGACAAAGAAGAGAAAGTCGTAGAGGCACATCTGGAGTTATTTAAGAAACATGATATACCAATACCAACCCGAAGCCGTAAATTATCAAAACAAGAATGGAAGACCATGGTAACAATGTGAGGATTCAAGCAACTGCAAGGTGAAGGGGAGGTATGAACAATGGTTGGGCCTATATGTAGAACCGTATTGACGAGTTGAGTTTTTGGAGGGCATTTAGGTTGAGGTAAAGAACGAGGGGAGGTGGGTAGTTTAGAAAGGCCCGAATTGAAAGAATTTGTGTAGGTACGAATTTGAGCTATAATAATCCAAGGGTTAAAGGGAATATTTCTGAAAACAAGATTATTTCTATTTTTCCAAATGAACCAAAAGGTGACGAAAAAGTATAAGGTTGCCAGAGTATTTGAGTTTTTGGAGTAAGAGCCAATCCCAGCAATGAGCCATTCTCTGCCGGAGCAATGGATGTCATCCGTGCGAATTCCAAGAGGAATACCAAACCATATAGGTCTGACACTGGCGCATTCCAAGAATAGGTGGTTTGGATCTTCAATATCAAGTTCACACAAAGGGCAAAGATCGATCGGTTGGATGTTGAGCCTTTTAAGTTTTGATAAGGTCGGTAGTCAATCCCATATAATATGCCAGATCAAGAAACAAATCTTAAAAGGTAGAGGCAAACTCCATAGCTTCTTCCACATACGAGCAGTAGAGATACATGGCGGGTAAGGTAGCTTCATATCCGAGTTTAAATCCTTAGATTTTACAGTATAGAGCATGTTATAAGCTAAAGATACCGTAAAATCGCCACAAACCGACTGTCCCCAGACCAGTTGGTCATCAAAATCCAATCGTGGAGTATGAATTGCTAGGATAGCACGAGCAATAGAAGAAGTGAATAGAGCTGCAATCTTGCTTTGGTTCCACCTGTCATCCAGAAGCGGGTTACTAACAAAGTTAGTATTTGAGGTGCGAGTGTCCTCAGGAGCCGAAGGAATACGACCAATTGAGGGGATCCAGGAATCCTCCCAAATGGAGATTTTTCTACCATTGCCAACTTGCCACCTAAGACCAGATAGTAAGCTCGTCCTTCCATTTAAAATGCCACGCCATCCACTTGAGAAACTACCTTTGACTGGGGATGATAGGAAACTGTGATTGATACAGTACTTCCCACGAAAGACCCGGGCAAGGAGAGATTCTGGTTCAACCATGATTCTCCAAGTAGTTTTAGCCAGGAGCACTAAGTTAAACAGTCGCATGTCTTTAAACCCCAGGCCACCTCTCTCCATCGGCCCACATAAGGCATGCCAGTTGATCCAATGTATGCTTCTATGAGTGTCATTACCTGCCCACCAGAAATTTGCAAGCAGTGTATCTATCTGATGGCATACATGTACTGGAAAAAGACATACCTGCATATGATAGATGGGAAGCGATTGAAGCACATATTTGACTAAAGTAGCACGTCTTGCTTTGTTTAAAAGCAGCCTTTTCCAACTTGCACATCGGTTCCAGACTTTGTCTATCATGTCACGGTAGAAATCTTTCTTCTTAGCAACGGAGTCTAGGGTGGTTCCTAAATAAGTCCCAAATGATGTCGACAGTTTGAATCCCAAGCGCTGAACTACATTAGTATCTGTCAGGCTAGCGTTTGGGCTTAAAGTAATAGAGGACTTGCTCATATTAATTTGCATCATCGACAAAGAACATATGATTTATAGGTGGGCTCAACTTTCCTACCTTGATACCATCAATCTCATGTGAGGCTTGAGCATGAGACAGAGCTGCCGACAGTCCTTCCGCACACAAAATAAAAAGATATGGCGATAACGGGTCGCCCTGTCTCAACCCATACCTTGACTGAATACGTGTTGACGGGGTGCCATTGACTAGTACTTCCTACGAGACTGTAGATACACATTGCATTACCAAAGTGACAATAGCTGGAGGGAACCTCATTTTCCGAAGGACAGTTTCCAAATAAGTCCAATTTACCCAATCATAAGCTTTACCCATATCCATCTTGATAGCGCCAAGAATGCCTTTTGATCTTTTGTTAAGTCTGATTTTGTTGGTTATCTCTTAGGCAATAAGAATATTATCAGATATTTGCCTCTTAGCCACAAAAGCATTCTGGAATTGCGAAATAATGTCCCTTAAAGATCATTTGATACGGTTAACAAGAACCTTTGAAATGATTTTATACATGGTGTTACATAGGCTGATTGGTCTGAAGTCCCGGGCCGAGATCGGGTTTTTGCACTTAGGAATAAGCACAATAAATGATTTATTTGTTACACGTAGCATATGACCAGATCTAAGGAACGAGAGTGTCGCCGCCGTGATAGGCCTTCGCATAAAGTCCCAACACTACTGATAAACAATTGCAGGAATACCATCAGGGCCTGGGGCTTTGAGAGGCTTGATTTGAAAGAGGGCTTGTTGGACTTCCGATGCTGTGAAGGGTCTTTCTAAGAATTTTTTATTTATTTTTGGTATAAAGTAGAATGTCATAGATATGAAAAGAGTTTAGCACCTCATGGTGATTACATACAAGGAAACATAAAGCTACACTTTCCCGATCAAAGTTATAAGGGTTTGCGAACAGAGCTAGGATTAATACAAAGCAAAAGACACGTGCATACAAAATGGAAAATAGAGATCTCGTTACGGCAAAAATTCATACACCCAGTCTTGGAAGACGGTAACACGTGCATGACAGGCAAAAGCAGCTAAAGATCTGGATTCCTTTATCTGAGACGGCGTGGCTCTGTCGAAACTGATCTGATGGAAGTCTGATAGCATATAGCAAAAGTCATACATAATAGGAGTAATGGTATCAGGGATCTCCGCCATATCCGAGAGCTGAGTAAGCAAAAAATTAGAGTTAGTTAGAATTTTAATATGTAAAAGATTATGCTTCTTTGCCGAGAAAGAAGAAGTAAGCAAGACTTTGAGAATGCATTCAAATCGTCAGATGCTAAAAAAGAAATTGCTGCTGAGCCGCATCGAAGTCCATTTTTCGTAAGACAGTATAGCCCCAAACCCGATTTGAGTGTGGCTTTATTGAAGTAGACATTGATAATCATTCTAAGAGGTTTCACAGTCACACAATTGCACTGGTTGATGACGGGACTGATAGCTAAAGATGGAGCAACCACCAGTGGTGCTGTATTATAGGTGGCAGGAGTTTTGGATGATATCTGCCTAATAAGTGTTGCACCAATATTCTGGGTTAAGGTTGCAATATGATTGATGATAAGAATAGGCTGAAATGGGGTTTGTCTAAAAATCAAATGATTTCTATGAATCCAAATGCACCAAATGGTGGCTATAATCTGAATGGATTTGGGTAATAAAGAACGGCGACATGCTGGGTTGATAATCCAATTTGAAAGCCATTCAGTGAAGGAGATTCCTACGGTTTGACTATGAAGACCTGTCATTCCCCCAAACCAGATGGATCTGACCGCTTGGCAAGAGAAGAATAGATGGTCGACTGTTTCCGGATGATTCAGACAGATAGGGCACATGTCAGAGGATGAGATTCGTATTTTGTGGAGGTTGTAGTACAAGGGGAGCCTGTTCCATAAAACCTGCCACAGAAGGAAGATTAGTTTAGATGGGATTGGTAGCAACCAAACATTCTTCTAGACCTGCCAAAAAAAGAACCGGACCCGCGGGTCGATCCGTACCCAGCCAAAAAACCCGGGTACGGTTATATATTTTGAAGACCCGTGAAAATCAGACATGTATCCGAACCGACCCGTTTATTTTCGGATCGAGCCGGGTCGGATACGGTTTACCCGAGTTACCCGTATTTTTTTAACTATATAACGAAGTCTAGGGTTTCAGTTCATTTTCATTCACTCATTCTCTATCTCCTCTCTTGCGCCGCTCCTACCTCCTCTGAACTTTCTCTCTCTCGATCGACGGCTCTCTCTCGCTCTTTCTCTCTCACGGCGCATCTCTCTCCATCGACGACCAAGCTACACCGCAGAATCGCCGGGGAATGTCTTCGACCAGCTCCGCCACAGATCCGTCGCCGATCCGTCGCCGTTTCCTTCCTGCGCCGCCGCCGTCTCCTTCCTGCGCCGCCGTAACTCTTTCTCTTCCCCAGTTCTCAACCTTAGTCACAGACACGGAACTTCTCTCAGTCAGTCACGGATCAACTGTCAATCGAGAAGCTAAATGGTTTTATGGCTGTGATCTTGTACCTGTGTTAAGTATTTATTGTATTTTGGATTGTTAAGGTTTACTTTCCATTATTTTGGATTGTGGATTTTTGAGTGGTGCTGTAGATCAGTAGATGGATGCTTGTTAATTGTTATTGGTTTTTAAGGTATTTAATAATTAACGTGTTATTGGAAATTATGTTAACAAATACAAAAAATACGAAGTATGCTAGCAAAAAAGAGGCAAAAGAAAAATCTGCCTAACATTAACAGTAACAAAAATCTGATTATATTAAAAAAAATTAATTAGAAATTTGGTTATTACCCGCGGATAATACCCTACCCGCGCGGGTAGGGTACGGTTCCTAAAAAATCCTACCCGAAAAAATCCGGGTATAAATTATCCGATCCGTTTTTACCCGTACCCGACCGGATTTTATCCGTACCCGGCCGATTTACCCGTTTGCCAGGTCTACATTCTTCCAAAGTGCAGGATGTGCAACGGATCTCGATGGTTGGACAAGGCTAATACGATTCACAAGACTGTGTTGGTATAACATATTGTACGCTGAAGCAACGGTATAGTCACCATTCTTAGTACACCTCCACACTAAGGTATCATCAATTTCGTAGGGGGACAGGTGAATGGCTTGAATCTTGGTTGCAATGTCAGCCAGGAAGAGGGCATCTATCAAGGAGGTGTTCCAAACTTTGTTCTGGATGAGATCTTTAACTAGTGAGGCGGGGTGATGAGTGGAGTTCGTGATGACAAGGGGAGGGGTTTCTACATTAGGAATCCAATCATCGCTCTAAATTGAAATTCTTGAACCATTTTCAACCTGCCACCTGAGTCCTGTTGTAATGATGTGTCGTCCTGCCAAAATACCTCGCCATCCCCACGAGAAGTTTCCTATAGAGGGGCTATTTCTAAAACTTGTTCGGGTACAGTATTTTCCTTTACGAACTTTTGCCAAGAGGCACTCAGGTTCCTTGAAAATTCTCCAGCTTGTTTTGGCAAGCAAAGCTTGATTGGATAACCAGATGTCCTTGAAGCCGAGTCCTCCCAACGTTTTAGGTGCACATAAGGCCTTCCAGCTGATCCAATGTATAGAAGAGGTACGGTTCGACCCTGCCCACCAGAACTTACGCAGAAGTGAGTTAATGGAGTTGCAGATATTTTTGGGGAATAAACAGACCTGTAAGTGATAGTTTAGCAGGGCCGAAAGCACAGAAGGATGAGGGTAGCTCGTCCTGCTTTATTCAGGAGGACACATTTCCACCCGGCACATCGCGACTGTATTTTACCCACAAGATTCTGGAAGAATTAATGTCTGCCAGTGACAATATCTAGAGTACAGCCTAGATAATTTCCAAACAAGTTTGAAATTTGTAAACCCAACGCTTGCACCAGATTTGTGGCCATGTTTGCTTCAGTGTTTGGACTCATCGTGAGCGACGACTTAGAAGAATTAATCTTTTGCCCTGATGCTTCACAATAGTGATCAAGCTTTGCTTTAAGGGCAGACCAGCAGCTGGCAGATATTTTGGTGAAAATAAGAATATCATCAGCGAAGAAAAGATGATTGATAGGCGGGCTATTCCGACCAGCTTGAATCCCAGGGATTTGTCTTGAACCTTGTGCATTGTTGAGGGAGGCGGAAAGAACTTCAGCACATAAGACGAACAGATACGGAGACAGGGGGTCTCCTTGCCTAAGGCCACACGATGGGTAAAATCTTCTAGATGGGGATCCATTAATAAGAACCTGGTAAGAGGTAGTGGATACACATTGCATAATAAGGCGGATAAAGTGGCCATGGAATTTGAATTTCTTAAGAACTTCTTCGAGGAACGACCATTCCACCCGATCAAAGGCCTTGCTCATATCCATCTTGATGGCTCCCAAAAAAGATTTACCCTTCTTGTGTTGCCTGATTTTGTTCGTTAGTTCTTGAGCTATCAGCACATTGTCACTAATATGCCGCCCTTTGACGTACGCATTTTGGTAGTCAGAGATAAGGGAGTTTAGAAAGGGTTTGACTCGATTGGCTATGGTTTTGGATATGACCTTGTAGATGGTGTTGCATAAAGAGATAGATCAAAAATCCTCCGGCTTGACAGGATTGACGCATTTAGGAATGAGAACTATGAAAGAGCTATTTGCTTCACGCAGCATGAAACCAGATCTGAGAAAAGAGAGGGTCGCTGCTGTGATAGGTCTCTCCATAAAGTGCCAGCATTTTTGGTATACAATAGCAGGGATACCATCTGGTCCTGGAGCTTTTAGGGCTTTTATTTGAAATAAGGCAGTCTTGATTTCCGAGGCAGAGAAGGGGCGGGCTAAAGTAGAGATTTGGGAAAGGTCAAGCTGTCTGGAGATTTCATTGGTACATGAAGGAGGAATCCTGGACGAGGAGGCTTGGGTACTGTAAATCTTGGCAAAATGCCTCAGGAAGCAATCAGTTATAGTCGAATGGGAGGTATGGATTCCACCTTCTGAGTCACGGATACTGATGATTCTATTTTTGTTTCTACGAACCATAGTCGAGGCATGAAAAAACTTAGTATTTCTGTCTCCCAACCTCAACCAAGTAATCCGAGACTTTTGTGCCCAATATATCTCTTCACATTCCAAAAGCCAGTCCAACTTCATTCTTTATGTTTTTTCCAATACTTGGGCATCCGGATTGGGCACTAGAGTTTGAAAGTGTGTTAACCGTTGGATAGAATCCTTAATCTGAGATTCTAGGCCTCTAAATCTGTTCTTGTTCCAACCCTTTAAAGCTTTAAGCATTTCTTTTCCCAAAGAAACCACTTTAAACAGCGGGGAGCTATCAATTCTTAGCTGCCAGGAATTTTTTATCAACTCAATTCCTTGGTGATGTTTGAGCCACATTGCTTCGAAGCGAAAAGGACGCGGGTAAAAGGCAGTAACAGGTAAAATGTCGAGGAGAAGAGGGGCGTAATCTGACGACTGAATTCCTAAATTCTTGACAAAAGCTTGAGTAAGGGTTGACAACCACTTTGAGTTAGCGCAACATCTGTCAAGTCGTTCATATGTGCGGTAGTGGCCATCATGGTTGTTGGTCCAGGTAAACGCTGGGCCGATCCACTTAATGTCAATTAGCCCAAGTTGTTGCATAAAGTTGTTGAGGTGATTATGTCCAGGAATAGACAAGAAATTGGGCCCGATTTTGTCAGCCGTGCACAGAACTTGGTTAAAATCTCCAATAAGCGCAAGGAGAAGCCGAATACTAGTGAGGATAGATAAGAGATGAGTCCAAGTATCCATTTGGTAAGATTATGATGCCCATAGATGAAGCCGGCAACCCAAGGAAGGTTATTGTTTGAAATAAATTCCACTATGATGAGATTTTTGTCAGAATACATGACCTTATCCGATACATCATCCGTCCATCCTACCCAAAGACCACCTTTGGAACCAAGCACTCCACCGGAGTCTAACCCCGCGACTAACGAGAAACCTAATTTGGCAAATTTTGAACTGACAAAAGAGACGGGTTTTTTTGTCTCATTAAGAAAAATACACGAAGGCTTGATTTGGTCATTTGTCAGAGTTTTGGTGATACCCTCCACAATTGTCAAATTATCAGTCAAATCAGGGGATTGAATAGGGGGACAAAAAATATTTGTAAAATAATCCACCAGACATTTCTCAACTTCCAGATGAGAGGTGTGGATGACAACATCATCATCAGTAATAGCAGCAATGCGATTCCAATTCCTTCTAATCTTTGTAGAGTTTTGAAAGAACCGCGTATTGCGATCCCCTAGATTTAACCACTTAATCTTGGCTTTCTGAGCCCAGAAAATTTTTTCACATTCCAATAGCTAGTCAAGCCTATGACGGGTTTGCTGATCCAATTTTTGCGCTTCCATATTAAGGAGAGGGGATTGGACGTTAGCCAACTGCAAAATAGTATCTTTAATTTGGAGGTGCCCAAAGCATTCTTTCTTCCAACGTGTCAAATCTTTCATCATGATAGTTCCCCAGGAGGCTACTTGGAAGAGAGGGGATCCAACTATTGGATGTTGCCAAGCATTAAAGATAGCACGTTTCCCCAAAGGATGCTTTAACCACATGGCTTCAAACCTGGAGGTTGCCTTTTGACGATTTGTGTTATCAAGATCTTCACTAGCATCCTCTATATTGGAATTAGATGTCAATTCATTGTAAACTTCAACACTAGTCTCAGCTCCTTCCCTTGTTGCTTGATCTTGTCCATATATAGTTGATAGATCTTCCCAATTCTCAATTACCGTTCTTTTATATGGCTTTGCATCGGGATGATCCTATGAAAAGTAAATGAAGAACTATATAAGTAAAACCCCAATTAGTTAAAATACAAGAGAGATTAATATGTTTTTTACCTTGACATACGCGTTCCAAGCAGCTTCACTATAAACGCTAACAATAAAATGTAATACCAACCCCCCACGCACACAGAGATAAATCAATCCCCTACCTAAAAAAGAAAAAGCAGCCCTCTAAACTACGAAAAAAGAATGCACGACTGCCAAAATGCAATAGGAACAAAGAGAAATTAACTGCTGGCTTCATTCACCCCTGCGCTAGTACACTTTAAAATGTTTTACATTGCAAAGAAGGTTCAAAAGGAGGATGTAGCACACAATAGCCAGTAGCAGTTAAACCCAAAGATGGATTTTACCTAGGCATGCTAGAATTGACTGGTGAAAGTAAGTACCATTAAAGAAGAACGACTTTAAAACAATACCTCGTATAATATATTTGAGATGCGGCCGCGTAAACTCAGGTAATTTTAGGAAAGCCTCAAAGTTATTTGCGGCCAGGGGCTCATCACCTGGACCTGAGATTAAGGCGGAAAGCACTCTGAGAACATCTCCAAAATCGCATTTGAGGGAGTTAAACTAAATGTAGAATGAAGTATATAAGTATGTGAACATTTTGTCCAAAGATTGAACCAGTCACAGAAGGATGTTTGGCTACCACGTAAAATAAATTCATATGAAACAGCAGCTTCAAGTTGCAGAACATTTATTCTAACCAATGATTGTGTCCCATTCTGTTAAATGCAGTCTGTTATTAATTCCACTACCACTACATATAGGCAGACTTCTGATATGCTTAAGCTTGAGAAAGATAAAAGATCAAAAGAACAAAGCTAAAATAGCACCAAAAAGCCTGATGCTATCATATCCACTGCAATCATTTTCCCTTTAACGACTTAAGTCCAACCAACAGTCACATAGTGTAGACATACAAGTAAACTCCCTGATAAGATGTTTGAGAGAACTCTATCACAATCACCAAAGGACTTTTAATATGCAAAAAAAAGATTAGGATGTCACAAAACTCACAAACTTCAAATAAATTTGAAAATCCATCTAAACAACCACGAAAATATCTTGACAGCCTACAAACTGCTGGACATATCTCCAGCATATAATGCAAATTAAGGTCCCCGTAATTGCACACTCAGATTATATCAACATGTCGTGAATCTGTGACCCATCACTACAAATAAATAAGTTTGAAGAGCTTTTTATTGCTGTATAGAATCATCCTGTCTTCCTAGTGCTTCCGTAGTTTCTAATTCAAGTCTTACGAGTTGGTCAAGCTATTTGAACTCTGTAAATTTCACCAAAACTAAGAGGACAACAAAACTCATAGGGCAACCCAGACCAACAATTCAAGAATTCTACTACTAAGCAGTAGCCCAATTTGATCCTCTTGAAACACTAATGCCCAAAATGGGACTTGGGGACCAGTAGTACTGCACTGCTGGAGAATGTGAAGACACCAAAAGGTCCGTAACCAAGCAAATTTCTGACCACCAAACCACAAGTTCCAAAGGGACATCACTCTATTGATAGGCATACATAATGCAGACAAGAAGCGCAAATCAAGTTGCACGAGCAATCTTTACCTTTTAATATGAACAACCTCCCGTTCTGATATTGATTCCAAGGTTCAAATCTCAGCAAGAAGTAAACAAGCCGTGCCACGAGATGATTGCACTAAAACAACCTACTATGCATTGAAGAGGTAAATAAGTAATAGAACTAGCGTACTCTCAGGTGTTTGATATAGGAAACTGGGAGATTACAAACAATAGTTTGTAACAGCTGTCCGCAGCCATAACATCCTAACGGAGAAAGGTTTGGGAGACGCCACAGTGCACAATACATTGATGCCTAAAATGCCACAACTCATAAGGTTAAGGACTTGACATTCAAGATAATAAAAAGAATGTAACAAAAATTAGGCACTCATAAGCAGAACCATTAGATTCTCCCAATTGTTCTAGGTTCATAAAAATGTAGGAAGAAATTAAGAAGAAACTAACAACCCAAATAACTAAAAAAGAGACAGAGGAAACAAGCAGATACTGAAGAGAAGCACTAACAACAATGCAAACAGGAAAAAAAACATACAAGCACCCAGTGAAAGCTACCAAATGAAAGCGTCCTAGCGAGAAATAGAAAGCTCATCAAACTTATCTGCCCTGTTTCCCTTTTCTGGGTTTTTACTTTTGAACGTTTAGTTTCATGTTTAGCGAAGTCCTTACTCGACCTCACAAAAGGTCGGAGTGGAATGGTCTATAAGTCTATAACATGAACGAGCAAAAGTCAAGGCTCGATTCGAATACAATTAGTCCAATTTCGCAGAACAAATGCACAAGCGTATTACACAAATGCAAAAAGTACATTCACGCCCTCACAACCCTCCAACCCCCTCCTTTGCATTTCCATGCCTATTACTCAACTGCTCTCCCCTTACCGGGAATACACATAGATACCCAGACATACAGAAAATTAAGGTTGTTTTGATATCTGTGTTGCCCCAACTTAGATTACTCAGAGGACTTCTGATTTTTGGTTGATCGAGTGATTAGCTAGCTTCGGACTAATGTAAGGGATTTTCATCCGAACCAAACTCCTCTTATTTGATTTCGTATGTTATTCTGATTTGTTATCGCTATTCGTTTGGACTCTGTTATGTTGATACAAGTTGTATTGCTTGCCTTATAAACCTTTCATTGAGCCTTAAAAACATTTATTGAAACTATTCTCGGTGCTCATTAATTATTATCCATCGAGCATTGAAATAAATGTTGTATTATCGAATTGTTGTTATTCTGTTTATTGACATGAGATTCTGCATTGGTGTGTTTTGGCAGGAGTTGGTGTGTATTGGAGGATGTGGTGTGCATTGGTGTGGGCTAGTACCTTGATGGACTAGCCGGTGTATCGGTGTGGGCTAATAGCTTGATGGACTAGCCAGTGTAAATATGCATATGTAGTTATCAATGTCAGTCAACATTGCTTTTGTGGCTTTGCTAAGTGATTACCCTGCACTGCCTGTGTGGCTTTGCAATTACTCATGTTCAATAGCATATGTGATTGTTTGCATCGTATCTGAAAGTCATATTGATATCCGATCGAACTATTTATAATTATTTTGAAACTCTTGAAAAAAAATCAACACAAAATTGCATTTGTGATTATTTCGTAGTTCCTTCGTTTGAGCGACCTTACTGAGCTCTCAAAATCTCACCCTCGTTTGACTTCCTTTCTACAGGTAATGTTCACCAGTAGATTGCTCGGGATTGGGTTTAGAGAGCGTGGGTATTAGTATTTAGTTGTCGTATTGGTCTTTAGAACCCTTGCGCTGCGTGGGTGAACTTTGTTAGTTTATTATTCAGGTTTAAATTTAATTTCCAAGTATGATTGTACACTGAGAGTATTACATTTATTTAAAGGTTTAGCTGCTCTGATAATGGTTGTTCATTAGGTTATGAGGATAATTTCGTCTGTATGTGAATGATTCAAGAGAGTATTAACGTTCTGAAATTTTCGAGCTATCACAGCTTACATTCTGAAAATTTCGGGATGTTACAGATGATATACCACTTTAAGAGGAATGATATAAAAGCTCTATGGAGAAAAAACTTATATTAAACTGAGATTCCTGAAAATGTAGGCTAATGGCCTATTTATAGAGCTCTGGGGTGCCAGAAATGACAAAGATGGCCACATCAATCTGCAATGTGATGATAAGACAAAATATTTGATAAAAATCGTAGATTGACAAAAGTCAACTAACCGGTCGGTTTGTCGAAAACCGAACGGTTCATCCCATAATTTTATAATAATTTTTTAAAAATTTCAAGACATCTGACCCTAACTCAGTTTTTATCTATAATTTTCTAGATGGGATGTACCAGATTCGACATTTATCTTCATAAATCACATAAATCATTGATTTAATCACTTGCATCAAAGATAGATCATAAAATAATTCTTTGAATTATCTAGACAAATTACAATCTAGACATGACAATATAACTCAAATAATTTAATTTGGTCCAATTCAGTCCAGTCCAGTTGTCAAGGTCATAAGTCCAATTGTCTAGTCCAGTCTAGTAGTCCATCAGTTTAGTAATCCAGTCCAGTTGTTCAGTCAGTAAATGGGCTCAGTTCAGTCCAGACGGAGAAATCAAACTTAGAAAATTGCAGTCGTTGCTGTACGAACCCTAAATCTGTCACCATCGTCAGAACCTTAGATCATCGCCACTACTGTCAGAAACCTTGATCGCCGTGGCCGCCGTCACAGAGTATATCGTTGCCACAGCCGCTGTCACAATAGCAGATAGTTGTGGCTGCTGTCTGCATAGTAGATTGCTGCTGCCATGGCGAGGTTAAATCAAGGAGAATAGAGAAGGAAGCTCGTCGTCGCTGCTGCCATGGTGACATGTGAGGTTGAGAGAAGAGAGAAGAACAGAGCTCAAAGAAAGAGCGTGTGTCGAATATCGACCGTGAGTTGAGAGACAAAAACAGTGACAAATGTAATGGCTTGGAATTGTAAGTTTGATGTTAGTGCCTTAAGAATGGAAGCATTGATCTTATAAGTTTGACGAGAAAAATTCATCATTAAAATCATACAAGAGTTCATATCATATTAATGTAAAGAGCCTTACATTACTGATTATTGTAGAAAAAATAAAAATTAACCATAAGGTAACTACAAATATCCCAAGATCTAAATTTTATTAATATCAAGCCAAAAGCAAAACAATCAGTCACGAGTCAACTTTAACATCTAAAACAATTATATGTTCGGAAGTAAAATGGTAAGCGCTAGTAAAGAAGCCTAAAATTTTAAAGTTCTTAAAAATTTAGTCTTCATTATCGCAAGGTTAATATGAGCATTATCAAAATATTACTTATGAGAGTTTCATTTTTCTCCGTTTCTTCCCGATTTTGGGAGGAAAGATTTAGAAACAAAAGAATCCTAAACTTTTCTCCTTTTTGTTTTCTTTTCTCTCCTAAAAAAAACTCACAAACTAGAGAAAATGGAGGAAAACTGTCATTTTCCTTTCTTTTCTCTCCTAAAAAAAACTCGCAAATAGGCTAATAGTGTATTTTTTAATTCTTGGAATTGAACATGAGTTGTAATTATAATTCTGAATAAGCTATCCAAACAGCAGAATTATAATTTTTAAGATTCAATTACAAAATCAATCTCAATTCCAAAGCTAATTCTGTGATCCAATCGGACCCTTATAGTTCCTTCTTATACTCACCATAAATAACTACGGAGTATTTCAAAGGATCACTACATATGAATATACAAACATGATATACAAATAAACATAGTACAGTCTCATGTGCTACTAAAATTGGTGGCTTGATTAGATTCTCGTGCAATTTCTATGGAGCACTTGCATAAGTATGTTTGCCTTCCGGTTCTTTGAGTTGTGATTCAAAAGCACAATTAAGAGATTGTGATACAGTGTCATCCTTTGATATTTTCCATCTTTAAACTTTTATATTACCTTGTCAAGTAACTTTTAAATGAATATTAGCTTAACATTTACAATGTTAGAATAACCCTGCAGGTAACATGTAAAGCTAAATAATAAATACAAGTAGAGTTAAGAAACGA
This sequence comes from Escallonia rubra, assembly GCA_033065855.1. Lineage (NCBI taxonomy): Eukaryota > Viridiplantae > Streptophyta > Magnoliopsida > Escalloniales > Escalloniaceae > Escallonia > Escallonia rubra. The sequence continues at coordinate 16,147 of JAVXUO010000618.1, forward strand.
TCGATCACGCTATACACGTAACCAATCATATTTTAAATGCTAGTAATATACAATTTTCATTCTTTAGCTCTAGAGTTTCTAAGGTGGTAAAAACCGGACATAACTCCTCACAGGTTATTGTAATAATAAAGTAGAAATATAAATTGATTAGAGTTGTATTTCAATTTAATAGGACTTACAATCATAAACCTTATTACGTTGTTGCCCTTTCTTAAAATAGTTTAACAGAATGACTAAATAATACTATCAAATATATCCGTATGTATGCCTTTCTCTAATTTCTGTAATTAAATGCATGTTTCAAGGACGCTCAATATAAAGATGATGTGTCATCCCTAGACCTTTGCCTTCTTCAAGCTTTTTTTTTTCCATCGTCAAGTAGCAATGAAAGTGATAATTTGCGACTCTCCATTGATCCATTGTGAAATATAGCGTAACTTGTAAAGGATGAGTCAAAATACAGATATTCAATTAGAATTGATTTTAGGATGGTGGCGCCGTGTCAACCATTTCTTTTAATTCCGTTTATTAGCATTTGCAGTTAAAAATATACGTAGCAGAAAAAAAAACTTTTAAGAACAAATAGTTTTTGAATGGCTGTGAAATACTTGTATAAAACATATGTAATGGTTGACAAAATTATTTGGACTCCAACATATGTAGAAGGCAAAAGTACATATATACCATCCTAAATAGCAGCCTTGAAAATATTCTAGCCTTATAAAAGGGGAGCGACATTTGTACTTTTTACTATTAAAGATTTACTTTCGTTGCTGAAGACCTCATAAGTGGCTATGTAACCATTTTAGAACAAAAAATGGAACTCAGATAACTAAAGTGGAGATCAAGTATCCATACCATTTTAGGACAAATTAGATCATTATTTTTACACTGGCAAGCTTAGAGTCGTTATAGTTTTCTCTAAGTTTTATGAAATTTGATCGCGACTAGTAGGTCATCACAATACTAATTTGTTCAAGAAGATCCAAAGCATATCCCTTCTGGGTGAGAAACAATGAACCATTCTTGAGTAACTTCAATACCTAGAAAGTGATGTAGAAGACCAAGATCTTTAAAGATAATTTTGAGGAGAGACTACAAAGCACAAAATCAATATCGTCCATCAGACTAATAAGAAATTAAAGCAACCTGACGTGTAATGAGAAAATTTAATGCGTCACATAACTAAATGTGAAACCAATATCAGTAACCACAGGAGGCTGTGCTACTGTAGACACCCTATTTTTATAATCATTATTAATTAAGATAAATATTGGGCTTCAATATTGATTAGAGTTTATTATTAAGGTTAGGCCTGGTATTATAACTCAATTAATTTAATTTGGTCCAGTCCAGTTGTCAAGGTCATAAATCTAATTGTCTAGTCCAGTCTAGTAGTCCAGCAGTTTAGTAATCCAGTCCAGTTGTTCAGTCAGTAAATGGGTTCAGTTCAGTCCAATTATGTTAGCACAATCCATGTCTAGATTGTAATTTGTCTAGATAATTCATAGAATTATTTTATGATCTATCTTTGATGCAAGGGATTAAATCAATGATTTATGTGATTTATGAAGATAAATGCTGAATCTGGTACATCTCATCTAGAAAATCAGAGATAAATACCGAGTTAGGATCAGATATGTCTTGAAATTTTTAAAAAATTATTATAAAATTATGGGATGAACCGTCCGGTTTTCGACAAACCGACCGGTTAGTTTACTTTTGTCAATCTACGAATTTTATCAAATATTTTGTCTTATCATCACATTGCAGATTGATGTGGCATCTTTGTCATTTCTGGCACCCCAGAACTCTATAAATAGGCCCCTTAGCCTACATTTTCAGGAATCTCAGCTTTTTCTCCTTAAAGCTTTTATATCATTTCTCTTAAAGTGGTATATCATCTCTTAAGAGAAGTTAGCCCTTCGTACTCACATATAAAAAAAAAAAAAAAAGTTCTTAGTCTATTGTATCGTGGATTTTTCACACAATGTTCCCGAGTCATCTAGACAAGAAAATTCGCGAGGCATATTTAGTAGCTTTGTAATCTAGTTTATTACTCTAGAATTTTCTCCCATTTCCCGCTATCACTTTTCATTTCTAATACAAAAAAATCATAAAAAAAAGTAATTTCTTAGTCTAGGTCTAAGACCATAATGTAGGTCACCTCCCGTAGAATCAGAATCGAACTATAATGGTTTTGATTATGGTTAGACCGATCAGATATATAAGTCATTCGATCCCTAATGTCGAGTTCAAGCTAATAATCTAGAAATTAATTTAGGTTAGTTTCATTACATGTTTATGTGTTAAAAAGGTCAAAAATCAATAAAAAAAAATAAAGTAAAGACCGAAACCGCATGAAGGTGCGTGACACCTTTCCATTGTATAATTTAGTCTCCTAACTCATTTCCTTGTTTTCAATAGACTAGTTGTCCTTTGTGCATTTCAGAATTATTTTTAGATTATTTTTTTTTTGTTTTTTTATGCTTTAATAAAATAAGGTGGCGACTCTTTAAAATATTTCCTCTTTAAAAATTTATCTAAGACGGTTCGCTACAGAAACCATTTATGAGTAGCCTTTTCAGCCCATATAGAGCTTTGAGAAGCTACAAACATGGTCCGGGCAAGATGGGTCCACAAAACCAAAGGTTAAGTTAAGCCCATATCATGGAATGTGCCAAGTGGAAAGGCATTCCTTAAGTCTCCGTCTTAGTGGGCAATAATATGTACATACTAGCGATAAATAATCCAGATACTGAAAGATTTTACCATCAACCAAAACGTTTCATCAAAGTCTTGACCATGCAATTGATGAAAACCTTTTGCAACGAGACGGACATTTAAATCTGTGAATAGTGCCATCACAATTTGACTTTGCAAAAAACCCATTAATCGCCAATAACATTCATGATAAGATTTGAGGAACTAAAGGACCAAGTGTCATTCTCACAAAGAGCCCTGATTCCTCGAGCATTGCGTCACGCTAGGGAGGATCCTTCAAGGCTTTTGTATAAGAAGTTTGTCCATTAGGTATGGATAACACTAAAGGCCCGTTTGACACTCATTTTTTTTTTTCAGTTTTGAAAATTAAAAAGAAAAAAAAACATGTTTGGTAATTAATTTTTTTTCCATCTCCAATTTAAAAAACCAGTTTTTAAATTGAAGAAGAAAAAAAAAACTCCAAAAATGAGTTTTTTTCAGTTTTGTTTTTGTTGTTTTTAGACCACCACCACCACCCTCCCACCGCCAGCAGCCACATCAGGCAACCACGTCCGGCGGCTTGCCGGCAGTCGCCAGAGGTTGGCGCTGACGACTGCCGGCAGCCACATCCGGCCACCACCGCCGACGACGACAACCGCCGGCCGCCACCGCTACACCCCATCACTACAAGAAAACAGACTTTTAGCAACGGGGAAATCCGTCGCTAAAAGCCCAAAATCCGTCGCTAAATGAATTAGCGACGGATTCACCGTCGCTAAAAATCCCTCGTATAAAAGCCCGTCACTAATAGTTTAGCGACGGAATTTTTAAATCCGTCGCTAAATATGTGATTTTTACCGACGGATTTATTTTTCATTAGCGACGGAATGTCCGTCGCTAATTATATTTTTAAAATTTTAATTTATTTTCTTTTTTGTCCAATTAGCGACTGATTAAATATTTAGCGACGGAATATTCCGTCGCTAAATAGCTTATTTAGCGACGGAATATTCCGTCGCTAAATACTTAAATCCGTCGCCAAAAGTTAATATTTTTTAAATTTTTTTTTTTATTTTTCAATTACCTAAACCTGTACAGAAATACAATTCTCAACAACAACGCGCAATAAGCGAAATACAGAAAAAAATAATATATAATCAATTATAAAAATATTTATTATAAAAGAAACTAATACATGTACAAGCCGGGAACCGGAGATAGCCGGTTAGGAGAGGGGAGAAGAGTACAACCCGGGCGCGGGGGGGGGGGAAGCTAGGAACGGGCACGGGAAGGGGCTCATCAGGGGTTCCCGAGTCCCGGATCTGGATCCTGCTGATCCGGGGCCGGGGCGGCTGGTCCAGCAGTGCCCTGCTCCCTAATCATCCGGCACACCACTGTAGCAATGCGCTCGATATCCTCCTCGTGCAACTGAGGCCGAGGAGCCGGTGTCTGTGGAGGGGCAGCAGGGGGTGAGGACGCTCCTATCACGGCACGAGGAGTCGTGCTAGGCAGGCCGCGTATGCGGCCTTTCGGCCGATTCACGACCTCCGGCGTATCCAGCCATCGCTTCAACCCCCCAGTACTCGCAGCCGTACTAGTGGACGCTGATGGCTGTCCGGACTGCTGCTCGGACCCCTTAGCTGTTCATACGAGGCCTGCAAAAATAGTGGTTTAACGATATGTTATGGCATTAATTAACGAAACAGACATCGAGGATAGAAAGAAAAAGATTAACTTAAATAAATTGACTCACATCGATCCGCCGGGCAATATCTGAAATATAGTCGCCCGCCTGGTGCGTCTCGTCCTTGTCCTTCTTCCGCACGTGCGTCTGAGTATAGGTCAGAGCTATGACCTCATCCTCCTCTAGATCCGGGTGCTCGACCGCGTTCATGTGTCGGACGATGTCGTGTGGCACCGACCCCCCCGTGTGCGTCGGATCTCTGTTCTGTCTGTTGTTAGCCCCGCTCTTACTCTTGGCGTCCCAACCTGGATCCGCAGCCCACCGATCTATCATCTCCCCCCATACACGGTGAGATATCCAATGTGGGGGATATTTCGTCATGTCCGTCATCGGGGCACCCGCGGGCAGCGCCCTCTTCGCCCGGTCCCGTGCATCGTGGAGCCATCGGCGGTAATTCTTGCCGATGTAGGCAAAGAAAGCCTGCTGCCCCAGTCCCTGCTGCTCAGGCGTATCAAACGTGAACCCCTCCTGTAATGCATTCAATAACACAAATTAACAACATAAAACAAACTGTAATTTAACATTTACTAACGCTGAAAAAAATACTTCACCGTACCAGCCACTCCTCCCATAGGGCCTCCCTCGCAGCGGCATCCCATTCCTTCCAGTACAGGCGTGGCTCGAAGAATCGGCCCTTCACAAGAACGCCGATCTTCGTCCTCGCCATATTCTCCAGGATCCTGCCAAAGAAGTAATTAAATTAATTAATACAGTTCAAATATAAATTAACACCCAAAATTTTTAAACATAAGGCATGAGGTGATATTTTTAGTACTTACAGGCCCTCCTGCGTGAGCGTAACTCTCTGTTTACGCTGGGGGTCGATGCGTACCCCGCGTGTCGGACCACGGCCTCGTCGAGATCCTACAAAACACAGACATTAATACAGTTCTAAAATAAGGCTAGCGAAAATGTAGGAAACACCGTTATCAACTATACCTGAGGTAGAACCCGCGGAAGATGGAGACGGCTGGGGCGACGGCGATGGCTGGGCCGACGGTGACGGCGACAGCTGGGGCTGGGCCCCCGATGGCTGTCCGCGATCACTCTGTGCCTCGTCATCAGTAGGCAATGACGAGGTGGGACTAACCGGGGAGGAAGCAGCTCGGCGTCCAGCCCGGCCACGAATAGCCCGTATCCTATCCATATCTGACTTCATATAGATTATATACAAAGACATTAACACGTGAAAAACAATAAATTGGCATAAATCATCATCGGCTTCATATATATATATATATGAACGGATGTGCAAAAACACATCAATAAACACCAAGTTCTAAAATGTTACTACATTTTTCCCGTGATGTTACAACATTACAAGTCAATCATTTTCAGTTTGCGAATCATCTTCATCACTATCCTCGTCGCCCTCTTCTTCGTGGGACTCGTCGTCCTCTTCATCTTCTAATTCATCCTCTTCATCAGTAGACTCGGTCACATCATCTCCAACACTTTCAACATCTTCCGCGTCATCATCTACGACTTCTTCTCCCACAAGAAGTGTTGTTGGAAGAGGAAGATCGTCCTCCTCGTTGTTGACCTCAACAGGGAACAAGACACGTGGTTGGTCGGCTTGAAAGGAGTCTAGCTCACTGTCATATGTCACGGGCAATTTCTTGGACTTGATAGTTGTATACCAATGAGATTTGGGATTGGCGACGTCCTCCGCGTAAAAGACTTGTACAGCTTGACTAGCAAACACAAAGGGCTCGTCTGATGCAAGTCTTGACTTGACATTGACATCTACAATCCCTTGAGAGCTAACACGGATTCCTCTGCTGCATGTGACATCGAACCACGTACACTTGAACATTACCAGGCGGTTTTGGGAACCCAGATATGTTAGCTCAACAATCTCATCTAACTCTCCGTAAAAATCCATGCAATTCTCGGCATAACAGTCGCCGTTGACCAAGACTCCACTGTTTTGGGTTTGTTTTGTTCGGTCATCATCTTTTACGTTAAACCTAAACCCGTTGATGATATAGCCTCCGTAACAGGATGTTTGTTTGTTAGGGCCTTCGGCTAGTAATTTCAAGCAGGAGGCCACTGGTCTATCCATTGACTGAACCTATTGTAGATGACGGTAAACATTAAGGATAAATCAGTATACTAATTGGCCACAGAACTGTATATAACACATAATATAATTTCGTTAAATAATCTTACACGGATTTTGAACCACTGTACAAATTGTGATTTCCGGTGAGATTCAAGTCCAGCGGGATCAGTGATTAAAGATTCCGCATCGAACTCACTGCAAACCAATATGCATCTAACTCGCTTAACACACACTTTCAATTATGTACAGCAATGTAAGTGAATTAAGACTTTAACTTACTCAACGAATGCCGAAACTTCATCGCAATTTAGAAGGGCATATATTGTTGCAGCACTGTACTCTTCATCTGTTAGCCATCGAGTATACGTTCGGCCGAACGGACTACCTGACTGCTTGAATATTGACAATTGCCCTTCCAAATTTGTGCTTGCTCCGGGATCATTTCGGCCTAGTTGATTTAACCTTGTACCGACATTTGAACCGCAATAGTGACTACAAAAGTTTACAAGTTCTTCCATTACGTAAGCCTCCGCAATTGAGCCCTCAACCCGAGCCTTATTACGGACTTTTTTCTTTAAATGGAACATGAACCTAGAAGTTTAGGGAATCGAGTTAGGTGGAATATCAATGATAACAGATGTCGCATTAAGTGTAAACGAACAACTGTAACAATTTAAGGATTACCTCTCGAAGGGATACATCCACCGATATTGCACGGGTCCACCCATCTTAGCTTCATATGCCAAGTGAACAGGCAGATGCTCCATTGAATCAAAGAACGAAGGTGGGAAGATTTTCTCCAGCTTGCAAATCGTCACCACAATGTTCTTCTCAAGCACTTCCATGTTACTCACCCGGATCGTAGAAGAGCATATATCTCGAAAGAAATGAGATAATTCAGTCAAAGTCTCGCAAACAACCCGTGGCAACAGTCCCCGGAAGGCAATAGGAATGAATCTCTCCATGAATACGTGGCAGTCGTGACTCTTCATCCCTTGGAACTTGCATTCCGATACATTGCAACAACGAGATATGTTGGACGCAAACCCATCCGGAAGCTTCAAATTCTTAACCCACTGACAGACCTTCTCCACTTGTTTCTTGTCTAGACAGTAAGGTGCTTTCGGAAGTATGGTCCTCCCACTGACTGTCCGAGGATGCAATTCACGGCGTACACCCAACTGTTGTAGATCCCTTCTCGCTTTAAGGTGATCTTTCGATTTGCCCTTGAAATTCATCACTGTGTTGAACACATTATCAAAAACGTTCTTCTCAATATGCATCACATCCATGTTGTTTCGGATAACGAGCGTCCTCCAGTAGGCTAACTCCCAGAAGATACAAAATTTTCTCCAGTTGTGCTCTTTCCCGAACCCTGCAATCTTCTGATCCGGCACACCCTTACCGTGTGGTATGTCAGTATCAAGTGCCTCCAGGTGTGAGAGTACTTCTTCACCAGATGGGTAGTCCAGCGTGACAACCTCACGCTCGATTGTCCCGTCAAATTTATCCTTCTGCCTACGAAACTGATGGCCCGGTGGCAAAAGCTTACGGTGACATCCGAACCACGAGGCCTTTCCGCTGTGCTTTAACGTATGACCGGGGTTCACGCCCATACAAGCAGGGCATGCTAGCTTCCCATGTGTGCTCCAGCCACACGTCATTCCCAATGCGGGGAAATCATGTATAGTCCACATCAAAGCAGCCCTCATCTGAAAATTTTGTTTAAGGGATGCATCATATGTTTCGACTCCATGATTCCATAATTGTTTTAACTCATCAATCAACGGCCTTAAATACACATCTATGTCCTTACCGGGACTCTTCGGCCCCGGAATAAGCAACGACAAGAACATATACGGCTTCTTCATGCACATGCCTGGTGGAAGGTTGTAAGGGACAATAATAACAGGCCAACAGGAGTAAGGCGTGGTAGACTGACCGAAAGGGTTGAACCCATCGGTTGCCAGACCAAGTCTAACATTCCGAACTTCCTGAGCAAAAACTGGATGCCTGCGGTCAAACTCCTTCCACGCCTCTCCATCAGCTGGGTGTGTCAGCACATCGGCATCGTTGCTGCGAGTCTCACGGTGAGCCCTCATATGTTCAGCCGTACTGGAGGAGTAGTACATTCTCTGAAGCCGTGGTGTGACCGGGAAATATCGCAATATCTTCCATGCAATGTTTTTCTTCTTCCCTTTGTCCGGTTTGTACCTCGAATGATCACACACTGGACATAATGACAAATCCTTATTCTCTTTCCAGAATAATACACAATCGTTATTGCACGCATCTATCCGGTCGTAGCTCAACCCAAGTTTCCTCATCATCTTCTTCGCGTCATAGTACGACGGCGGTAGCTTTTCACTTTCGGGCAGTATTTCTTTGATGAAGGTAACAAACTCGTTAAAACCTTTCTCACTCAGCCCGTGGTCTGATTTCAACTGTAATAACCTACTAACCGCAGACAGCCGTGTGTGTTTCGGAGCTCCATCCCACAGCGGCTCTTCCGCAGCTCTCAACAACTCATAAAACTGATGAGCCCCCTCGTTCGGCGGTTGTGGCCTGTCGTTACCCCAGTCAACATTAGCATGCCCAACATCCATAATCATATCTCGGAAATCATATCGTGCCTCCTCCCTAACTTCAGTTTGACTAGCCAGGTTGGACGACAATACTATCGTTTCCCCGTGCTGCGTCCACCTTGTGTATCCACCCATAAAACCGTACCGACGAAGATGCCATTTTACTTCAATTCTTTTTCTCCAGTGCAACAACTCACATCTACCGCACGGGCACCTTATCTTATCAAGGTCAACATGTGCAGGATGCGCATAAGCGAAGTCGAGAAATTCGTCAACGCGACACTCAAAATCTTCAGCATTCTTCCTTTTCATCCAACTTCGATCGACTGACATGACGACTGAATTATCGTACTGTATACCACCTTCAATAATGACCAGTGATTAAGCATTGCCGATGTAAATATCAATGCATGAATGTTACAACACGTCTACATATTTCCCCTCCACTCTTGAACAGGTAGTGGTCCTATCCCATTCAGAAAAGCACATGTTTATAAAACAGTGAATAACTCATGCTTAGTCCGATGTCTGTGGAAAATTCGGCAGCACCTCCCCGCATTTCTCCAAGTACACCACATCGATTAGGTGTTCTAACATTCATCTAACCTTGCTCAGGAAGGTTTGACGGATGTTAGAACACCAGATCTGTATGCACCCGGAGAAACACACGAGAACGTGTACCAAATATCCACGACATAGAACATAAAGCATGAGTCAAAATACTGTTTTATAAACAATTAGCTTTTCCAAACTGTCCAAACTGGACATCCAAAGGCTCATTACAAGGCATTACTTTGTAATGAGTACCTTTGAACGGGAACTAAGGGTTTTTATGCATGCATGTGTTCAGAAATTGATAAGATATGCAAGAATCTTTCCGAAATATCAAAACTGCAGAATGATCGTTGCATATGTTATCAATTCCACATTAAATAGAACTCGTTGGCAACGAGTTGAACCATCTCGTTGCCAATGGACTTCTCAAAACAACAATTAATATAAAGAAGGCAGGGTTTGTAAACAACGAGTAATTGAACCATCTCTGGGCAACATGGAGTAATTATGGGATGTACAAGGGCTAATTAGGGCTAACTGGGTTATTAGGGAACAAGACACGATTATTAATTATAGCTGATTAGAGTTGATTAGGACTAATTAGGGTTATTTAGTCCTAATTAGGGTTTAATTATTGCCGAGTAGTGATGATTAGTACTAATTAGGGCTAATTAATGTTAATTCGGGCTAGTTTCGGATAATTATAGCTAATTAGGGTTGATTATGACTAATTAGGGTTTAATTGTGCCGAGTAGTGATGATTAGTCCTAATTAGGGCTAATTAGGCTTAATTGGGTTATGTTAGGGCTAATTAATGTTAATGAGGGATAATTTCGGATGATTATAGCTGACTAGGGTTGATTAGGACTAATTAGAGTTATGTAGTCCTAATTAGGGTTTAATTGTGCCGAGTAGTGATGATTAGTCCTAATTAGGGCTAATTAGGCTTAATTGGGTTATGTTAGGGCTAATTAATGTTAATGAGGGCTAGTTTCGGATAATTATAGCTAATTAGGGTTGATTATGACTAATTAGGGTTTAATTGTGCCGAGTAGTGATGATTAGTCCTAATTAGGGCTAATTAGGCTTAATTGGGTTATGTTAGGGCTAATTAATGTTAATGAGGGCTAGTTTCGGATAATTATAGCTAATTAGGGTTGATTATGACTAATTAGGGTTTAATTGTGCCGAGTAGTGATGATTAGTCCTAATTAGGGCTAATTAGGCTTAATTGGGTTATGTTAGAGCTAATTAATGTTAATGAGGGCTAGTTTTGAATAATTATAGCTAATTAGGGTTGATTAGGACTAATTAGGGTTATTTAGTCCTAATTAGGGTTTTGATGGTGCCGAGTAGTGTTGATTAGTCCTAACTAGCGCTAATTAGGCGTAATTGGGTTATGTTAGTGCAAATTATGACTAATTAGGCTAACTACAATCAATATGCGCATAATTGGGTTCATTTGGGCTAATTTGAGGTAATTACAGCTAATTTGAATTTTATCAGGTTCTTAGGGTTAATTAAAACTAATTAGGCTCGTTAGAGCTAATTAGGGTTAATTGATTTACTAAAATATTGTTAATCAGGACTAATTAGGGCTAATTATAGCCAGCGCTGGAGCCACGATTAGATTCCAGGGGGTGCATGCTAAAAATGTCGCATTAACCTAACTAACCTAAATTTAATGCACATTCAACAACCTCAATTCCGACACCTCATATAGGGTGTCGATATGGTGTCCGATACGTTTCTGACACCTCCGGACACGTGTCAGACACATACCGACACGTGTCTGACACATACCGACACGTGTCCGACGCCTTTGGACACGTGTCCGACGCCTCCGGACACGTGTCCGATGCCCAGCGACACGCACCTCCGGACACATCGGCATACGTTAATTTGTTTTCTAAATGTCGGACACCGTCGATCAGACGTGGTGTCCGTGTCTGCGCTAACTAACAGGTATCTCAATCCAATTGGGTCCCATCCTCCGTCAACAATCTCAATTCTCAATTCTCAAATGCTCAATGCAATAAAAATTAACAAAAATCACACATTCAATCCAATTGGGTCCCATCCTCCGTCAATAATCTCAATATCTCAAATGCTCAATGCACAATTAACAATCTAAAATCATCAATTAACAACCTAAAATCATCAATTCATAATCGCAATTACTTCAAATGCACAGCTAATAACCTAAAATCATCGATCAATAATCACAATTATAAAACGCACAATTAACAACCTAAAATTATCAAACAAATGATCAATGTTCTAATTTTTAAAAAATGTTCAAAATTCACATATCCGATGCGCTTGAATTATTTCAATTTAGGGTTCGATTGTATTAGGGCATTCAATTTAGGGTTCAATTAGTTTCATTTAGGGTTCGGTTCGATTAGGGCATTCAATTTAGGGTTCAATTACTTCAATTTAGGTACAATTAGGGGGTTCTATTGATTCAATTTAGGGTTCGGTTGATTTGAGGCATTAAATTTAGGATTCAATTAGTTCAATTTAGGGTTCAATTAGGGGGTTCTATTGATTCAATTTAGGGTTCGATTGATTTGAGGCATTCAATTTAGGGTTCAATTAGTTCAATTTAGGGTTCGGTTGGATTAGGGGGTTCAATTAGGGTTCGGTTAGATTGGGGCAATCAATTTAGGGTTCAATTATGGTAATTAGGGTTTAGGGTTTAGGGTTAAGACCACATTTTCTTTAACATCTACCAATTTATCATGGGAAAATTCGTAACTTCTAACTCTTGAACACCTTCTAAGGGGCCATGAAGCTAATTTATGTGTTGGTGTTATAGTATTCCCCAAGCCTTTTTTTAAAACCAAAAGGTGAACCCTCCTCCAAGAGTCGATCAACCCCGCCAAGCCAAGCATACGAGTTACGAGAATCTACAAGCCATAATAGAATCTACAAGCCAAGCATACGAGTTACGAGAATCTACAAACCCTTCTCATTATATACTGCATTTACCGGGTAACATAATATCAAACCATACGATTACCAAAAAAAAAATCAAACCATACGAGTTACGAGAATCTACAAACGGTAAAGAGATGATTCTGAATATTTGAAGATGGGCGGCGCGGTTGTGGTGGCGGCGCAGCAGTGGTGGTGACGCAGTGGTGGTGGCGCAGTGGTGGTGGCGTCGTAGCAGTGGTGGTGGCGTCGCAGCAGCGGTCCTTCGGTTTTGAAGATGGGCGGCGGGGGCGGCGTGGGAGGGGGGGGCAGGATATATTCCGTCGGGGCTAGGTTGCCGGGGATGGCGACGGAGGATAAATCGCCGGTGAGAGAGAGAGAGAGAGAGAGAGAGCAACGGGAGAAAGAAAAGAAGAAGGGGATCTGATCTATTTAAGGCTTTTACCGACGGAAAAAACCCGTTGGTAAACCCACTTTCACCGACGGGTATTTTTACCGACGGAAGTATTCCGTTGTTAAATAGTTTTATCGACGGAACACACCCGTCAATAAAGTTCGTCGGCAAAACCCGACTTTCACCGACGGTTATTTTTGCGGACGGAATTATTCCGTCGGTAAATAGTTTTACCGACGGACGTTACCCGACGGGTGTATTCCGTCGCTGAAAATACTTTTAGAGACGGAATTTCGTCCGTCGCTAAAAGTCCGTCTAATTCTCTTCTTGTAGTGCATCATCGCCACTGCAAACCATAGAGATGTCAAAGGGCCGGGCTTGGGCCGGCCCAGCCCAAGCCCATCGGGCCTGCTGTCGGGCCGGGCCGGGGCCGGGCCAGTGGGGCTGCCAACCGGGCCGGGCCGGGCCGGGCCTGCCGAAGGGAAACCTAGGCCCAGTCCAGGCCCTGGCCCTAGGCCCAATATCTAGGGCCGAGCTGGCCCTAGGCCCAATATCTAGGGCCGAGCTTGGGCCGGGCCCGGGCCAAAAAAATTTTTATTTTTTTTTAAATTCTCCGGTTATTCAAAATAAAAACTTTAATTGCGATATTTTTCTTGTTATTATGTACACAAATTCTAATTTAATAATGTGTATAAGCAAGTAAAGTAACAACAAATATTCTAATTTAAACCATTTCGTTAATTACACCTAGAAGAAACATTTTGCTCCAATTACGGCAGTAGAAGAAAATTTTGTTTATTGTTAGTGACATGTAGGTCCATAAATAATTTGTTGTTACTTAATTGGCATAAGTGTAGACGGATAT